>PVKC010041943.1:0-12069 GCA_004027635.1 Crocidura indochinensis
GGAAAATGCATTAATTTTGATATTAGGTTAAAGAAATGAGCACGTTTTTGGATTGTTGATGTTGATTAAAAGTATTCAATAAGATGCAGGGTAATATCCCTGCATCCAGGTAATATTTTTAATATAAGTTCCTTGAGGGAGGCATTCATAAGCATATTTGACTAGAAACAGCACATAACATGTATATTAGTTTTGTTTTTAATTAGATTTAGACAGAATTCATTATTTTTAATGGCTTTTCATTAGTGAATGGAAACCATTATTTGGATATATTGAGGTAAAATAAATTCAAGGTGAGGTTTATATTCTGCCAAGATCTGCTTATGTAGTTAAAGAATCCTTGTTTGCTACAGAAACCACAGTTAGATATCTGGAACTCATTGCTGTTAAACAAAAGTATGATCTATATGGATTAAAAAGTAGTGCTTTTTGTCATTTCTCAGGTAAGGTACTAATAGAGAGATTTCTTAAAGTGAGACAATTTATTGTCTGCAATTATTGAGAATTCTGGTCTATACTTAACTTAATTGTTTTTATCTGAACTCATCAGTTAATATTTCCTTAAGCCAAAGATAAGGTAAAATAGAAATATTTGTGTCAAATTTTTATTTGAGATTTTTGTTTTTGTTTTTGGATCACACCCAGCAGTGCTCAGGGGTTACTCCTGGCTCTATGCTCAGAAATTATTCCTGGCAGCCTCGGGGACCATATGGGATGCTGGGATTTAAACCACAGACCTTCTGCATGCAAGGCAAACACCTTACCTCCATGTTATCTCTCTGACCCCTGAGAGTTTTTTTTTTTTAAGAAACAACATAAGAGCCTGAGAGATAGCATGGAGGTAGGGTATTTGCCTTGCATGCAGAAGGATGGTGGTTCGAATCCCAGCATTCCATATAGTACACCGATCCTGCCAAGAGCAACTTCTGAGTGTAGAGCCAGGAGTAACCCCTGAGTGCTGCCGGGTGTGACCCAAAAAACAAACAAAAAAGAAACAACGTAAGCTAGTGTCAAAATAGATGTGTGTAAAGTTGCCTTAAATTAAAGGCACTAAACCCCAAAGTGCCACTGGGTGTGGTCCAAACACCAAAAAGGAAAAAAAAAAAAAAAGAACCATTAAACAGTAAGGAGCATCTCAAATATGGGCCTTATTTATAGTATTTTATATTATTTTCACATAGGGAAATTTGTCTGCTTTAAAAAGACCAATGGGGATTAATCTCCAATTGTGTGATTTATTCATTCAACTGTATAAATGTATCTTCTGAATAATATCCTACTGAATTGTAGCATCTCACAGTGAGCAAGATACAGAGACTTGTTAATGGTACACTAAGGATGTAGGTTCTTTTAATGCACAGATGAAGCATAAATTAAGTTGATAATGTTATTTCCTAACTATAAATTTAAGTGACAGATATCTCCAACTTTTTAGATTTTATATATATATATTATATATATATATATATTTTTTTTTTTTTGGTTTTTGGACCACACCCGGCAGTGCTCAGGGGTTACTCCTGACTATCTGCTCAGAAATAGCTCCTGGCAGGCACAGGGGACCATATGGGAAACCAGGATTCGAACCAACCACCTTTGGTCCTGGATCAACTGCTTGCAAAGCAAACACCGCTGTGCTATCTCTCCGGGCCCCCAGATTTTATATAATCTTAAATAATATAATAACACTCACTGCCTTATCCCTGGTCTTTGCTTTGTGCAAACAACTTTTCTACAAAACTACAGCAGTCCAAGCATTCTTTTAAAGTTGGTACTCATCTATCTCCTTTATCTCTTAGGGCAGAGAAAATAGTACAGTAAGTCAGGCACTTGCCTTGTACCTGACAGACCCAGGTTTCATCTCTAGCATCACAAATATTTCTCTATGCCCTGACAAGTATGATTCCTGAGCACCACAGGTGAAATCCCAATGAAAAAGATTGAAAAAAAAAAGTAAAATTTGATATTAAAATGTAATCCCTTTATTGGGCTGGAGAGATAGCATGGAGGTAAAGGTGTTTGTCTTGCATGCAGAAGGAAGGTGGTTCGAATCCCGGCATCCCATATGGTTCCCAGAGACTGCTAGGAGCAATTTCTGAGCGTAGAGCCAGGAGTAACCCCTGAGCAAAGCCAGGTGTGACCCAAAAAACAAAGAAACAAAAAATGTAATCCCTTTAAAGGATAGAGAGATAGTACTAGTGGGTAGGTAGAACACTTGCCTTATCCATGGCCAACCCAGGTTTGAGCCCTAGCATGTTATATGGTGCCCAGAGTACAGCTTGGTGTGCCCTCCCAAAACAAACCCAAAAAAATAATACACTTAATAAATTTTAAAATATATTTAACTTCGCTGACCTCATTAATTTCTTTGTTTTGTTGTCAGTAGCCACAGAAGAATGACCCTTTGGATAAAGATTAATGATGAATCAGACATTAATAATTTTTTTGGGGGGGTCACACCCGGCAGTGCTCAGGGGTTACTCCTGGCTCCATGCTCAGAAATTGCTCCTGGCAGGCACGGGGGACCATATGGGGCACCGGGATTCGAACCGATGACCTTTTGCATGAAAGGCAAACGCCTTACCTCCATGCTATCTCCCGGGCCCCGCATTAATAATTTTTATTAAGTGGCTCCAAAAATTTTTCAGAGCTCTGGAGTTTTTTCCATTAATTTCATGGCTCCAACATTCACAGTACTTACTGCATTGCATATCTTGATTTTTGTCTTCTTGTTCTGCAATCTTTTCTTTTTCCCACCCCTCCTGCCTTTTGTTGTTGTGATACCTGCTGTTATAAGGCTACATATTGTAGATGTGTTGTCAGGGATTGAACTCATAACTTTAAACATAAAAGGCAGGAATTCCACCACATCTTTGTCCACCTGTCAGTGTTTTTCAGTGTTCCCTTATTTTTCTTGACCCAAGTTTGCCCACTTTTAAAATATATACTTGACCTGGATGAACTTATTTACTGTGTACTACATCTTTATATTTAATTTTACCTTATTTTTGTTGAGAATTACTTAACCTATTAATGAAGGGAGGTGCTTTTAACTTTGTTGCTTGTTTATTTTAAAACCATATCTGACAGTACTCAGAAATTACTCCTGGCTCTGGGATTCATTCTCCGAATACTCTAAGGGTCATATGCAGTACAAAGGACAGAACTGGGGTGAGTTATTTACAAGGCAAATAAATCCCCATAATACTGTCTGCTCAGCCCAGATGTTTTTACTTGAGAAGTTTAATACCAACCCTTGAGACCAAGGTACTGAGTATGACAAGTAAAGACAATAGATGGGAAGTATAAAATTAACAGAAAAACAATGCACAGAATATCTGTGTGCTCATAGAAGACACAGCTATGCAGTCTTCTCATTTTTCTTTCTACTCTATTTATTTGTGTCCCTAAATATGTATTAATATGTCACCCAGGAAGTATGCTGGCTTTGGAGTAAGGCTACATAGGATGGAGATGAATCTCTCATAGTCACAATTTAGTCCAGGAGACAGACCCTGATAAAGAATACTAAACAATAGTAGACAAAGAATAGTAAATGAAGAAATGCTAAAATGTAAGATAGTCACAGGAAAGCAAAAGCTAATTACCCAGTAAGTGTAGTATACCTTTATTTTCCCTATAACTACCTATGGCCAGAAGATATTTACACTGAGAATATTTACATATTGCCCTGGATTTCAGAAGCATTTGTGAATTGATGAAATCAAATATTTTAATCAGGGCCAGAGTGATACACACAGTGATAGGGCATTTGTTTGCCTTGCATGTGGCCGATCTCGGATGGATCCAGGCTCGATTCCTGGCATTCCACATGGTCTTCAGAGTCTGCCAGGAGCAATTTATGAGCAGAGTCAGGAGTAACCCTGAGTGCAGTTGGGTGTGTCCCCTCCAAAAAAAAAAAAAAAAACAAAACTAACCAACTAACTAAATACACACACACACACACACACAATTTTTTTAATTACAGGTTGAATGACAGGCACTCTTAGATTTCTTAGATTTTAGCAGTATATTTCCATCAAGATCTCATTTCTATAGGAGTCTTGTCAGTAAAATTACTCAACACTGTGTTGTGAGTTCCTCTCCAGGCCTTTCCTTTCCTGTTTTGAAACAACCTTGGACATGAAGTTGCCATGTCAGAGTTGGTGTGCTGTTTCTTATGGAGCCAGCCACCAAGATGCAAATATCCTTTGAATTCAAAGAAAGACTTATTATGAAGAAACAAGTGCAAATGGCTTTTCCTTTTTATTGTTTTAGATGGATGATATATCAGAGAGAGAAAGGATTCTTGCTGATGTGGGATTTTCCTTTAAAACTCAGTTAACCACAGTCTTTATTTAGTGTCATGTTTTTTACTTGGAAGCATTTATTTAAAGTTCTGAAAAACAAAGCATTCAATACTCCAAGAATTGCACAACTGCAAATGATTAATGATATAATGCTCAGTCCTTTATAAAGTGTCTTAACACTGAAGAGATTTATAGAGTGTAGAATGGCAATGGTGCTTCGATATGGGAATAGATAATCAATACCTGCAAGCTTGGAAAAGGTATTCTATTTCCTCCATTAAATGACACAGTGGTTTTTGCAAAGCAAGGGTGTCTGGAGCATGAAGCACTCCAAAGAAGAATTAATTTAAAATCTGAAGTGGAAGATCGGTTTCAATTAAAATTGCACTTGAATGTATATTGGGTGGAAGTGTGAAAGCAAGCATGTAGTTGGCTTAAGTCTGTAGATTGTTACCAGTGAATAAATGAGTCTCACTGGTATAAACCTTGATTATAGTTTTTATCAAGTGCTAAATTATATTTCATCCATGTCTAGAAGGGAAAAGTATAGTATGAATGGCAAATACTTTTCAAAGCTTGCAATTCTTTTATTAATGGGGTAATTATCAGTTGTCTATATCATTGTTTTACAAATGTTAACTTATATTTTTATTTCTTTGGATTATACATGTTTATTTTTACATGTGATTTTCCTTCTTGCATATGATTTTTATTGTAAAATACTTACTTAAAGATATTATAGGATGCTTACAATATTAAAAATAAAAATATTAGTTGCCCTAAATTAAATATCTAGGCCTAGTTGTAACTAGTCAACTTTAGTCAGCCATTATCATTGATATAACAACAATTATTTAATTAATTTTTTTATTTTGTTGAGCATCTGTAAGAAAATTTAAAGATAGAAAGGAACTATTCATTTTGTATCCTTTTTCTTTTAATTCTTTGCAAATGTATTGATACAAGATGAGAATTGAGTTTGGTTATTATGTATGAAAATGATATACATTATTTTTTATGACTTTCCATAGTGTTAGGGAACTTGACCAAGATGATTAAAATGACCTTTACTATCATTTCTTTATCTAAACATTTGTTCTCTCTTTTCTTGGGCATTTGTACTGAAAGGAGATAAAATGATAGGGATGATACCTCTCAGCAATAAAGTTGCACACTATAGTCTAAAAGGGGGTGGGGAGGAAAAAGGAAGGAAGAGAGACAGAGAGATTGAGAAGAAAAATGTCAAGTCTAGATGCAGAAAGGGGAGAGCAAGAGAGAAACTGTGGACATTGGTGGCGACATTTGTGTACTGGTGAAAGGTATATATGTTGTATGACTGAAACTATCTGTGGGAAAAAAACCAACTGTATTATGAAAAACCTCGTAACCATGGTGTTTAAATAAAGTAATAAAATAAAATAAAATTTGAAAACAAGTTCTTACCATATCTTTAGTTGAAGTACTACACTAAAGATAATGGTGATGTTAATTCTTTTTAATAAGTGTTATGACACTTGTAAGTGATTTCTGATACTCCCTGAGTCTATTGCATCTTTACCAATCAGTAAACATGTTATTTCTGATCATTTCTTTATTTGATAATTTTAGATAAGAATTAGGGGACATGATCCAGACATTAGAGCAAATCCAAGTTATTTGTCAGATAGCAAATGCTTCTCAGGGTCTGTTTTCATCGATTTTATAACATGAAACTTCCATTACCAATTTACTTGTCCTTTCAAACTGCCATTCTGTTATCTGTGAAATATGGTAAATGGTGAAAATCATGGCAGATTCATGTATAGTGGTGAGATTGGTACATATTCTACTCAACTAGTAGCAGAGAGATTTACCTTAAGGTGTGTTTTTGATCTTCATTATTTATACAATGGCATCTTTAGAATGAGACATAAAGAATTGGAGATGGTGGGTTAGTAGTCCCTCTTCAGCTCACATATTTTTCTCTCATCCTCTTCTACCTGAAAGGCAAAATAATTTTTATCTAAATAATGTGAGTGCTTGAATGTATGAATGTATGTTAATATACACTGCACTTTATTAATTTGGAAACCTATGACTTATCTTAAAGCTTAGGTTTATTCTGTATCTATTATTCAACAGTGGACTAATCTTTTTTTTTTTTTTTTTTGGTTTTTGGTTTTTGGGTCACACCCGGCAGTGCTCAGGAGTTACTCCTGGCTCCATGCTCAGAAATTGCTCCTGGCAGGCACGGGGGACCATATGGGGCACTGGGATTTGAACCGATGACCTTTTGCATGAAAGGCAAATGCCTTACCTCCATGCTATCTCCCGGGCCCCTTCACAGTGGACTAATCTTAATTTTTGCTTCCAAAGATTTTCCTTTGAGCATGCTCTTCTTGTTTTGTATAATAGAATGATTAAATATTGGGAGGAGAAAAAAAATATCAGTGCTTGCTGTCAAACAAGTCAGCATCACCCCAATTGTTTCATTTCAAAAATGAGCAAGAGAAACTATGAAAGTGGTATTATTTTTTCCTACCTGTGCATTTTTGGTGTCCATTGGAATCATGCTTCCTAGTCAGATTTTATTTCTGCATTTCTGTGACAAATGTTCCTCACAGAATGTTCCTCACACACTATCATTTAATGGGGAGTCCTAGCTAAATGCTTCCATATACTCTTTGGCCTCTGATAAAGAATGTTCGAGAAAAGAAAGCAAGATCCTTACATACAGGAATACAAAACTGGCCAGATTGAGATATCTTCCCCAGGTAGCTAAAGGAAAACTGTGCCTTGTTGCTATCATTATTTATAATTATAGTCATTCTGTGTGGTATTATTTTGAAATTCTTTTACTTTTTCATTTTCTACTTGACAGACTCCTAGGAGCTGAGAAAAAAAAGTTGTGCTTAGTCCTGATTGCAATAGCAAAACTTGCTAAATTAATGAAGGTGTTTTTATGTGAATAAATGCTCTGCTTATTTCAGGAAGCTTATTTTTTTTTCCCCTTCCAAATGCGAATAACTGTGACAGCCCTTCTGCTAAACTTTCTTAATCGGGTTACAGATAGAGTTAGCAAGTGTTTGATTACAAATCAAAAAGTGAACCATTCTAAATAGCACTTCTTAAGTTTTTCCCTATGAATTCAATCCGTATTTTTCAGCCTACTACACTTGATATGCTTTTTTTTTTTGTTTTGTTTTTTCAGGCCACACCCGTTTGATGCTCAGAAGTTACTCCTGACTAAGTGCTCAGAAATTGCCCCTGGCTTGGGGGGACCATATGGGATGGGGGGAGGGGGATTTAACCACAGTCCTTCCTTGGCTAGCGCTTGCAAGGCAGACACCTTACCTCTAGCACCACCTCACCGGCCCCTTGATATGCTTTTTCTGTTTTGTTTTTGATTTATTTTGTTTTGGGGAATACCTGTCATGGTTCTGGGGACCATATAGAGTGCTGGTGATTGAACTAGAATCAGACAATGCAAGGCGAGTGCTTTACTTGCCTATTATTAGATCCCGAGCACCTGAAATAATCCCTTTCAAGACTAAGCAACTTGGGGAGCTGGAGCAATAGCACAGTGGTAGGACATTACCTTGCATGTGCCAGACCTGGGATGGACCCACGTTTGGTCCCCCAGAATCCCATATGTTCCCTTGAGCCTGCCAGGAGGGATTTCTGAATGCAGAGCTAGGAGTAACCCCTGAGCAACACCAGATGTGGCCCAAAAACAAAAACAAAAAAAGACTAGGCAATTTAAGGAAAATGTTTTTGTGTCTGTGTAATTGAATTGACTTCCTGTTTATATTTCTATCACTGACCTTTGAAATATTTATTGTCTGTTTCTATAGGCACCTATGGTCCTGAACACTGGGTCACGTCTAGTGTCAACTGTGGGGGTCGACACCAGTCTCCGATAGACATTTTAGATCAGCACGCTCAAGTTGGTGAGGAGTACCAGGACCTACAACTTGACGGCTTTGACAATGAATCTTCAAACAAAACCTGGATGAAAAACACAGGGAAGACGGGTAGGTTGTGCTTTCTTTAACTCAGTGTGAAACTTTTCTGAGTATCTCCAGGATTGACCTTTACAGTAACCTGCTCCCAAGTAAGACCTACATTGCCAGCCAATGCCACCCACTCCACAAGTCTGAAAGGATTGAAAAGCACCAGTCTGTGGTGGATGTGTAAGGAGGGTTAAAAATCGTGTTTATAGAACACAACTGAGAGATAGCTTTAAAATTGACTCTTGGGGTCTGAGAGATGGCATGGAGGCAAGGCGTTTGCCTTTCATGCAGAAGGACAGTGGTTCGAATCCCAGCATCCCATGTAGTACCCCAAGCCTGTCAGGAGTGATTTCTGAGCATAGAGCCAGGAGTAAACCCTGAGCTCTGCTGGGTGTGACCCAAAAGTCAAAAAAACAAAACAAAACAAAACAAAATCAAATAAAATTGACCCTTAATTTGAGAATCAAAATTACACTTTACTAGCAGTTATAATTTTGTACAATTTACTCAGCCCTGTGCCTCAGCGATTGAAAAATGTGCATAATGAAATCGTATCAAGCTCAATGGATTAGTTCAAACAATAAATGTAAAGTGTGTAAAAGGGACTCTTAGACATTTGTTCCATTCAATATGGGAATCACTAGCCACTTGTCATCATTTTAATTAAAATCAAACAAGATTATAATTTACTTCTTTGATCGTGTCAATTTCATGCCCCCTCCCTCCCTCTTTTTGCTATGTCACTTATTCACTGATATTTGAAAGCACAACACATTCATATTAAGAGCTTCGAGAGAGGGCAGATATGTAACTTGACCTTTTTCCTGACTTATTTGCTATAAATGGCACAAACCATTATCTAAGAATAAGGTGTATAATTTGATGGTTTAATCCACATATATTGCAAAATGATTACTAGTTAGGCAAAGTAGCATATATATCACAACGCAGACATCTTTTTGTTTGAAAGTATGGTGAGAATATTTGGGTCTTAGGAGTCTTAAGGCAGAGAGGCTCTTAAAAGCCTGGAGCACATATTTCACCAAGGAGCAAATAGCATTCTTTGGTCCTATAAACACCATTATCTCCCCATTAATACCACCTTCCAGCCTCTGGAAATTGCCGTCTCCTCTTTAGTTCAGTGATTTTCGATTTTACATCAATGTAATTCCATTCTGTACTAGATTTAAATTCCCATGTATGTGTGTATATGTGCATATGTATACATGAATACATATATATGAGTTTATGTAGTATTTGTCTTTTTCAAGCTTATATCAATTAATATACTATGAAAGTTTATCCACATTGTTCAAAGTGACAGGATTTATCTTTTCTGTGCTTTAGTGTTAGTCACTTTTGTGTCTGACACATTTTCATTATCTATTCATTCCTCAAGAGACATTTAGATTGGGTCCATATCTTTCTTGCTTTGAATAATGCTGCATGGGGCCTATTATCTCTCTAAGATAGTAGTTTCATTTCCTCTAGATATATTCTCAGAAGGGATGATGCTAAATCCTTTGGTGGTTTTATAGTTTTTTGAGGAACCCTCCATACTGTGGCAATAATCATTACATATTTCCTTTTACCCACAATCTTGGCAATACTTTCTGTCTTCTTTTTTTTTTTTTTTTTTTTTGAGAAACATATTTTTTTTTTTGGGGGGGGGCACACCCGGCGGTGCTCAGGGGTTACTCCTGACTGTCTGCTCAGAAATAGCTCCTGGCAGGCATGGGGGACCATATGGGACACCGGGATTTGAACCAACCACCTTTGGTCCTGGATCGACTGCTTGCAGGGCAAACGCCATTGTGCTATCACTCCGGGCCCAAGAAACATATCTTAAAGAGTGATATGGCATCATAGTAGGTTTATTTCTTTAATTCTTTGTAATATTGAGCCACTTTCCATATATCTGGTGCCTATTTATCTGTTTTCTTTGGCTTTAGTTATTTACCCAATTCTTTTCTTTGCTGCTGCTGTTGTTGTTGTTGTTGTTGTTTTGGGTCATACCTGCCAATGCTCAGGGATTACTCCTGGCTCTACACTCAGAAATCACTCTTGGCAGGCTCAGGGGACCATATGGAATTCCAGGATTCGAACCACCGTCCTTCTGCATGCAAGGCAAATGCCCTACCTCCATGCTATCTGTCTGGCCCCTCTTTACTCAATTCTTAACCAGATCTGCAACTTGTTTTGTATATGCCACACCTATGAGTGATCTAAGGAGGGATTAAATATTCCCAGCCCCTTACCGTGGGGGTACATGTAGTGATTGCTATCAATGTTACCTTGAAATCTTACATTCCAAACTTGTGTTTTTAGTCCTTTGAGCCATATTCCTGGCCCTGCTTATTTTTTTGTTATTGAAGAATCTGAATTGTTACATGCTTAAAAATTAGATTCTTATCAATTATATGGCCTGAAAATATTTTAAAATGTATTAATAGCTACTCCTTGCCCTTTCTGCAGAAACATTCTACTTTAATGTGGTCACTTTTATTTACCTTTACTATTGTGGCTTGCACTCTTTGGTGTTATTGCCAAAACATTGCTTTGAACCAATCTCAAGGAGATTTACTTTGAGGATTTTTGCGACTTCAATTTAACATTACATCATTACTCACTTCTGTCTTAATTTTTGCAAATCGTATATCTTTGTGAATTGTATATATCATTATATATCAGCTTGATTTTGAACATCGTTTTCTGTCAGCCTTTACTGAAGACACACCTTTCTTCATCTTGGCAGCCTTATAAAATTTTTATTGTATATGCATGAGTTTGTTTATGGAAATGAGATTCTATTTCATTGGTTTCTTTGTCTGTTATACTGCTAGAGTCATACTTTTGATCACTGTAGTTTTTTGATATATTTTGAAATCATGAGGTATAATACCTTTATAATTGCTCTTCTTCCTCAATATTGCTTTGGCTATTGAAAGTCTGTATGAATGGACATTAGATTGTTTTTCTGTTTCTGTGTAAAGTACCTGGGAATTTTAATAGGAATTTTATTTGATTTATACAAAATTGCTTTAGGTAATTTATTTTATTTTTATTTTATTATTTTATTGTGTGAGTCACACTTGGCAGTGCTCAGATGTTACTTCTGGCTCTATACTTAGGCATCACTCCTAGTGGACTCAGGGGACCATATGGAATGCTAAGGATCAAACTGGGTTGGCCATATACAAGGCTACCCTTTGTACTATCACTTTAGACCACTTTAGATCATTTTTATCAGTTAAAAGTTAGGTATCTCCTTTCTTATATATAGCTAGTTAGTACATGTTAGTACAGATGGAGCATATTGTCATTGTAGAAAGATTTATTAGGATGAGTTAAATTGAACAGACAGTAAATGTTATTTCTTCTTCGAATTTTTTAATTGTCTATTATTATATGAATATAGACCAACAATCCAGTTTTCCTGTCTCCCCCCCCCCCCATTCATTCATGCGCTTGAGGTTTGTGAGTACAAAATACTGTGATTTTGTCATTATCTTTCTCTTAATTACTAGAATGCACCCATCAGTTACAGATTTTTACTAGCAGAGCTAGGGAATGTCGTGCTGTTCCTTATTGTCTTGCCTTTTGATTCTTAACACCAGGATGTCATGTTTTTTTGTTTTGTTTTTTGTTTTTTGGGTCACACCCGGCAGTGCAGAGGGGTTACTCCTGGCTCCATGCTCAGAACTTGCTCCTGGCAGGCACAGGGGACCATATGGGGCACCGGGATTCGAACCGATGACCTTTTGCAT
>PVKC010041944.1:0-11992 GCA_004027635.1 Crocidura indochinensis
ATAAACATACACAGTTAGAGAGACAAAAGACAAAAGAAGCAGACAGTTGGTTTATAAAACTGAATTTAGGGCTGGATCATTGGAAATAGGAAGATGAGAGGGACCACTGGGACTTTGTTGGTGGGAAACAGGAAATATGATACAGGAATAGTATCAAAAAGATGTATGCATGCAACTATCATTAATGATATAGGGAATCATAGCACCTGAATTAAAAAATATATTACTAATATTCCTATGGAGTCTATCATACTGAGTGAAATAAGTCAGAGGGAGAGAGAGAGATGCAGAATAGTCTCACTCATCTATGGGTTTTAAAGAAAATAAAAGTCATTTTTGCAACAATCATCAGACAATGAGAGGAGGGTTGGAACTTCCAGCTCACTTCATGAAGCTCACCACAAAGAATGGTGAGTACAAATATAGAAATAACTACAATAAGAACTACCATAATCATGTGAATGGATAAGGGAACTGGAAAGCCCATCTGGAGTACAGGTGGGGGTGGGGTGGGATGGTGGGAGATTTGGGACATTGGTAATGGGAATGCTGCACTGGTGAAGGGGGGTATTCTTTACATGACTGAAACCTAATCACAATCATATTTGTAATCAAGATGTTTAAATAAAGAAAAAAGATTTCATCGGCATTAAAATAATAAATCTCACCCACTGGTCCATTCAAAAAAAAAAAGAATTGTGCCATAATGAATATCTTTCAAGTCTCCCCCCAAAATAATACTCCTAATATTTATGGGGTCATAGATTCTTCAGAGGTTTTTATTTTTACTAGGAATTAGAACAGATTTCAGAAGTCTTATATTAGTGTTAGATGAAATAGCTGAAATATTGCACTTGAACTAGGTGACTGAAAAACTCTGATTGAGAACTGAGAAATGGGTTGGTATTTTTTCCATTACGCCTCTAGTTCAGTTGCCATTTTTCAAATAATGTTGAAACACAAGATGCCACATCGGACCAGCGAGAATGATATATCAAAAAGAAAGTTTCTAGGGTCAGAAAATCATTCTCTTACCGTGCCTTTCTTCAGGATCTAGAGCTTGCCAGTTTTTAATATAGGTGAGAATTTACAGTCTCAACTTTTGCACAGGCAAATATTGGCATAATTAAAAACAAATAAAGTTTTATTAATTATCAAAAAATCTGAAAATTATAAGGAAAGTGTTGGTAAGTTTTTGATGAGAAAAGTGCCATAATTTACCAATGGTAGGAATGTTTTCTGGTTTAACCTCTATGGAAAGCTATATAGCTACCTTCTCTTCCTCTCTCTCTTTTTCTCAAAAGCAAACTAAAAGGATAGAACTCCCAGAGAAATACAATGCCTGTCTTGAGAACAGGAAGGGGAGGGAGGAAGGAGGAATATTGGGGGACATTTGTGACTGGAAAGTTGTACTAGGGAAGAGGGAATGTGCGTTTAATGACTGAAATCCAATTACAAATATGTTTGTAACCATGGTCCTTAAATAAAGAAATTATTTATTATAAATAAAGCAGTATGCAGCCCTTATTTTGATAGTGGTGTCGGGCCATATTTGGTGATCTCAGAGGTTACTTCTGTCTCTGTGCTCAGAAATCACTCTGGGCAGGCACAGGGGACTGTATGAAATGCCAAGAATCCAACCTGGATCGGTTGCATGCAAGGCAAATGCCCTACCCACTCTGCTATCACTCCAGCCTTATATACAGCTTTTATAAAGAACAATTAAGCACATTTTGCCTCACAATGTATACAGCTAGAGTATATCATAATGAATGAAGTGAGTGACTTGAAAGGAATATAAACAGAATAGTGCCTATATATAGGCCTTAAAGATACATAGCAAGGTAACAAAGGGCTAAAGCTGGTAAACTGATTCACAAAACTAGAAGGAAGTATCTAGAGAAGGGTTAGAATAATGTATCCAGGAATTGGGAGAAGAAAGGAAAAAACATTTCCACAAAGAAGAAATGCAGATGGCCAAAAGGCACATGACAAAGTGCTCAACATCATTGATCATCAGAGAGATGCAAATCAAAACAGGCAATGAGGTACTATCTCACACCACAGAGACTGACACACATCACAAAGAACAAGAACAACCAGTGATGTCAGGGGAGAAAGCAACTCTCATTCACTGCTGGTGGGAATGTCATCTAGTACAGCCTTTATGGAAAACAATATGGAGATTCCTCAAAAAACTAGAAGTTAAGCTCCCATATGTTCCAGCTATGCCACTCCTAGGGATATACCCTAGGAACAACAACAACAAAATACAAAAATGCCTTCCTCACACCTATATTCATTGCAGTTTATTTACTATAGCCAATATCTGCAAACAACCCAGATGCCCGACAATAAATGAGTGGCTAAAGAAACTGTGGAACATATACACAATGGAATATTACACAGCTGTCAGAAAAGATGAAGTCATGGCTGAACATGGAAACTATTATGTTGAGTGAAATAAGTCAGAGGGAGACAGAAAGACATAGAATAGTCTCACTCATTCATGGGATATAAGAAAAATAAGATAATATGGCAATAAATATCCAGATACAAAAGAGCTAAGTGCCAGGATGATCAGCTCATGACATGAAGCTTGCCATGAAATGTGATGAGTATAGTTAGAGCACTAACCACAATGACAGCTACCATAACAATGATAGTGAGGGAAAGAGGCAGAATGCCTGTATAAGAGGCATTCTATGACTGCAACCCAAGTATGAACATTTTAATAATCACATTGTTTATATAAAGAAATAAAAAAAAGAAAAATATATCCATGGAACCACTACTCGCAGTGTTGTAACTCATAGTACTTTAATCAGTATATAAAAATAAATTAAATTAATATTGAAAATTCAAATGAAAGTGAGCCTACCTCTTATAGAATAAAACTTAAGGTGACATACATTATTTTGACACACATAGTTTACTAATTTATCAGCACCATTTAAAAATATCTTAATTTGGTTACTGAGATATATAATATGGTTACTCAGACTTCTGCATATGTGCATTTGTATATGTAAACACATCATTCCAATATCACACTCATCACTGGATCATTTGCTTTCTCCCATCAATATCCCAAAACCTTACACCTCCCAAAAACCTTATACCTTTGAGTTCTATAGAAAAAGAACCTTGATAACTGACCAGCTCCATATTTAAAAATTATTGTTGATTGAGGTGTTACATTACTGTTAATGATTTTTTTCGTACACATAATTCCAAATTACACCCATCACCAGTGTACCCTTCTCCCTTCTCCAAGTATACCAATGCTCCTTTCTTTTTAAGCCCCCTCAAACTCACTTGTATGGATCAGTTTGTCCTTGTGTTGTTTTTGGCCTTTCTTCTTCTTCTTCTTCTTCTTCTTCTTCTTCTTCTTCTTCTTCTTCTTCTTCTTCTTCTTCTTCTTCTTCTTCTTCTTCTTCTTCTTCTTCTTCTTCTTCTTCTTTCTTCTTTTTTTTGCTATCTTGCTGTGCATCATTAGTCCCAAATATAAGAGAGAAAATTCTGCATATATCACTTTCTTTTTGATGATTTCACTCAGCATATCCTCTAGTTCCATACATGTTGCTGGAAATTGCATAACTTGTTTTTTTCTCGGAAGTGCAAAGTATGGGGCCAGAGCAATAGCGCAATGATAGGGCCTTTGCCTTGTAAGCGCTAGCCTAGGATGTACTGCGGTTCAATCCCCGAAGTCCCATATAGTCCCCAGAGCCAGGAGCGATTTCTGATCGCATAGCCAGGAGTAACCCCTAAGCATCACTGGGTGTGGCCCAAGGTGGGGGGCGGCTACAGAGTATTCCATGGTGTATATATATAACAAAAACAATTTTTTTTTGGTTTTTGGGTCATACCCAGCAGCTCTCAGGGGTTACTCCTGGCTCTATGCTCAGAAATCACTCTTGGCAGGCTCAAGGGACTATATGGAATGCCAGGATTCGAACCACCAACTTTCTGCATGCAAGGCAAACACACTACATCCATGCTATCTCTCTAGCCCCATAAAACAAAAATTCTTGATCCATTTATCCATAGAAAGGCAATTGTATTGTTCCCATATCTTGGCTATGGTACTAAGTACAGCAAAGAATATAGGTGAGCATATATCCTTTCAAATTAATGTTATGTGTTCTATAGTTATATTAGTATGATTTTTGTTATTATGGACACTGTCATCATCCATCATCATTATCATATTTCCCTCCAACAGATCTGTCTCTTATTTTTTGTCAAAAGAAAATGTGCATTTTGGTTAAGAATCCTAATTTTAAAATTTTTAAATCAGAAAGACTATATTGAAGACCCAACCACATATCTATTCTGTGATACAGTACATATAACTTCTCTCCTCTGAGTCTCCGTACTAGACTCTACCAAAAAAGTCTATATCATTTACTATCATAGGGTCTTCACAAGCCAATAGGTGAGTAGATACTTTATACTATGTATATAGCAATAGAAAATATAAGCCTTATGAAGCCTTAGCCTACTATACTTTATTATTATAGGGACAAAAAGTTCAATCATGCTTGACATTCAACCTTTCTATTCCTCCACCCACAGTCTGGTGTTCACCTTTTCACTGATGATTTTGCTAAGCTGGTCAGAGACACGTACTGGATCAAGAAGAAATTTTCCCTGCTGCTGATAATGCTCAAAGGGCTGGAATCCCTGATTAGAATGCACAGGGCACCAAGTTTCACTCTTAGATCTGCATGGCTTCCTTAGTGTCGCTAGGTAGAGACTTGGTGGCCTCTAACCCCACTATTGAGCCTTTCCCAAAGAATCAAACCAACTTTGGTTCTCTCTGGTCTAACAATTCCTATTTAACTGCTAGCAGAGCAGGCGTCAAGCCTCACAGCCGCAGTCCCAGCACTTTTTCCTCAAACCTTGTGCTGATAAGGTTTTTAACAAGGTGAACTTACTCTCCAAGTATCTTCTCATCTTAATGGAAAATTCCCCTGCAACTTTTCAGACACTTTATCTGTGATTAAATATTAACATTCCCAAGCGGCATATTTTTCATTGGAAAGTGTGAAATATTACAAGATTCTCTCGTGTTGTCTATTCCTGGGACTTCCTGAAGCTTGTGCCAGATCTGGAAGCTGATTGGAAATACAAAGAAAGAACTATTTAAAAAAGAGAGGAGATGGAATGCTTTGTCTGGGAGAGGGAGGACAAACGGGAAGGAGAAAGAAATCAGACAGACCTCTTGATAACTGCCGGGGCTTCCTTAAACCTGTTTTCTTTATGAAGCCTGATAGGAAGATATCTTGAAGTGTTCCCAGACAGTCCCTCTCCAGCTGATGTAGTCCCCTGAGATTTATTTATATGACTCACAAAACGGGGGGGGGGACAAAATGCAACTGCCAGGAAGATATTATAACCAGAGTCTTTATTTTTAATGCAAAATCTTTAACTCACCAACATGTCTGTCTGCAGAAGAAAATCTCCCCGTCCCACATCTTGGCCTCAGAATTTGGTGGAACAGAGAAAGGAGGAGTTTGTTTTAACCGATAGCATTCACCACTTTCTTTACAGTGCTATTTGTCTAAATGACAAACCCAGAAGGCAAACCTATACTTCTTTCTGACTTTTTATTGTTTTTTTTCCTCCCAGTGGGAACCAACAGACAAGGAGAGAAAAAAATTCTTCAAATGGTGAAATGTGCTTAAAAATTTTTCCCCCCATAGAGACAGAGGAGGGAAAAATGACCCACAAATACTATTTGAGTTTGTTAGTATCTGGAGGAAAATGTTGTTGTAGCTTAACGGTTGCAAATTCTATGTGACTTCTGTGAGTCCAGCTTGAACTGAAGGGGACAAGAGGGAAAATGGGAAGAAACTGTTGTGACTTGCATTTGGGCATAAGAGTACAAGAGAGGGGCCCAGAGCAGTAGCACAGATGTAGGACATTTGCCTTGTATGCCACTGACCTAGGACAGACTGTCGTTTGATCCCCTAGTGTCCCATATGGTCCCCAAGTCAGGAGCGATTTCTGAGCCTAGAGCCAGGAGTAACCCCTGAACATCATCAGATGTGGCCACAAACCAAACCAACCCAACCCAAGCCAAAACAAACCAAAACAAAACAAAAAGTACAAGAGATCAGGATCATAGGCTGAGATATACAAGGTGGTAAGCAGCCCGTCCTCAGAAGTATTGAACAATACTTCACTTGGTGAGGATATAGAGAAATGTCATTGAAGGTCCATATGGTGGCCTCTGAAATATCTCTAGACCTGAGAGTGTAGGATTCACCAAGTTCAAAGGGAAGGGAACAAAAAGGGTGTCAAGGGCTTCAGTGTTGGAAGTGTAGGAATTTTCTGAGCTGCCTGCGATTCAAATAGAATTGAATTCTTGTATCTTTGCAATAGAATTGGGGTACAGATTCCATTTTATAATGGGAGAGATTAATAATATTATTATTAGCAGCAACCACAGTAATAATAGCTAATTTATATTTAGTGTAGGCTATGTGCCAAGCCCTGTCGTAGTACTTTCCAAGCATTATCTACTTCACTCCTCAGAATAACCCTGGAAGGGGGAACTGTAATTATTCCTCCCAATTTAGTCAGAGGCACTGACATTCAGAAAGGTTGTGTAAGGTCACTAGAATCTCTTTACATATGGGGAAAGTGTATCCCAGAGGTTTAAGGACTTCTAAAGCCTCAGAGGAAGTTTGAGGTTGGATCAACAGAAAAAAATTAAATTTAGAGTTAGAAGGGGTGGGGTGGGGGTTTTAGTCGTATTATGTCATTGTGTGCCCATTTATGAACTTTCATTGTTATGTTTTCCTATGCACAATCACCAAGATAATGATATTGCTATTATTATTATTATTATTATTATTTATGTTTTGAGCCCTATAAAGTGATTCTCAGGCGTCACTCCTGGCTCTGCACTCAGGAATTATTCCTGGCAGTACTGGAGGGGACTATATGTTATGCCAGGGATGGAACCTGGATTAATCACAGTCAAGGCAAGTGCCCTACCCTACCAACTGTATTATCTCTCCAGTCCAATTTATATCTACTTTTTAAAGATGATAAAAACTGAAGATCTGAAAAATAATTAAGCGAATCATATAATGCTGCAAAGCAAGTAATAATAAAACTTTCTGGATATAATTTTGCTGATAGTGCTTTTTATAGTATCCTTCTTCTATGCTTTATATCAGAATTCTGGGATATGGAGAAATCGAATAAACAACTTTTAACCTTGACTTTGTCATTTAAAAAAAGAACCATCGTTAAAAATGTCCTTGATCTTTCAGTTGCTTCTGATAAGCAGATTCCACTAACATAGAAATATTTTGTATATTTAGTGTAGAGACACAAATAATTGGACCAGAGAGTTAGTTTGAAGGACTTTGCTGTAAGGCCCCTAAGCACTGCTGGGAGTGATTGCTGTCCATAGGTGCAGCTGCAGTTCTTGAATATTGTAGCTAGCATAGTCTCCAAACAGAGACCTTAAATATCTCAAGCACTGGTTCTTTTTGACTATAAGCCCAGGGGATCTTCTTTATATGCTACTATTTTTTTCTTGTCAGCAACCAGAGTTCAGGGTTGGGTGTTTTGAAAGTGGGTCAGTTTTCTTGAGGCCTAGAGCTCAGTAGCAGCTCTGTATCTATAAACAAGTAGAGGAAGTGTTGGCCTCTTAGCTCAGAATTAGAGTTAATGGCTCTCAGAGAAAAGACAGGCCATTAGAAAATGTCCTTTGAATGTGTCTGACATAATGGGACCAAGTCTCCCAACTCATTATTTCTTTCTCACCAGTAATATGACCTCTTTGATCTACTTTGGTCTACTTTGATATTTGTCTGGAAGGCACTTTTACTTTGGGCTTTTCCCTTAATACTCTTCTGTGTGTTTATGCTCCAGAGGATAGGATCAGATCATTGAATATGAGAAACCTAAAATTCTCACATCATGTGCAAGCAGAGTTCAAGGATCCATAAAAGAGGATCTAGTGAGACACCGGTCTTGAAGCATACCATGACAAATAATGCACACAGTGAAAAGGTACAAGAATGAGTTCAGAAAATTCAGCACTCAAGTCAGGAATCCCACTACACAAACCTGCTCCTAAGAAGGACAACAGCTTAGTGGAGGAAGACAGAAGATCCCTACTTTTATTGGCAAGAACCAGGTCACACCCCAGGATGGAAGAGGAATACCAAGTAGGAAATAATCCAATAATTTCATTACCTGATCACACCCTTGGATGGAGTATGAGTATTAATTTGGTTGGGATCAGTAATCAACAATATTGGCTATTTTCAAAGAGTCCTACATTATTTCCTGAGGAAGTTCTAGATTGTATGTGTTTTTTTTTCCACATCAATAAAAAGAATAGCTAAAAGCATGTTTGAGGTTTCCAAACTATGTGTATTGTTTTGTAGCATGCTGAACCTCTGAACAGGACAAAACCTTGTCTTTAAATCTTTTTTTTTCTCTGCTATGAGAAGTTACTATCTCCCTTACTATTGTTCTCCCCCTTTTCCTTTTCCACCCCTTCTGGTATTCCTATCATTTGGAGATTATTTTTTTTGTCTTTGTTCATTAAGCACCTTACATTTTCTTCCAGGGTTTTGTCTTTCCTTTCTTTTTTGACTTTTTTTCCACTTAATTCTTTTACTAATTTTTTGAACTTTTTAACTTTTAATCAAAGTGAATTACATATCTTTCACAGTAATATTTTAGGTACATAGTGACATTGAATCAGGGGCATTCCCACCACCAATGTTCTCCTCCCTCCACCCCTGTTCCCAGCATGCATCCCATATCCTCCTCTTCCCCCCCATCTCACTCCGGCTGCTATTATAAGTGGTTCGCTCTGTGTCTAGTATGTTGTAAATCGAGTATCGATTCTGTTGTCAATGGTTTTGGATTTGGTGTTTATATTTGATCATTTTTTTATTTATACTTAATATTCATATGACTGTTTGATCTTGGTACCCTCCATTATTTCCCCCTCCATTTGTGGGGTGGAACAAGATGGTTAAAGTTGTGTGGTTCTGTTTGAAGGAAGGAGAAAAAAAATAAAATAAAATGGGGCAAAAATCAGACAAGCAAAAAATGGGAGGACTCCTTCTAGAGGCTATATCTATCAATTTAAGAGCAGAAAGGGAAAGGAAGAAAAACATAACATGGATGCAAAATAAAATAAAATAAAAGATAAAAAAAATCAAACAGAAAACTTGAAAAACACCAGAGCAATATAGACTGTAGTCACACAATAGCCACGGTCCTGAAATAAAAACAAAAAAAAAATTTTTTTATCAAATTTGTCTATGTGATTCTACACCTGTGTAATTCTGCCACTATAGCTAGCTAGCATGTTCTTTAGTTCCTTCACTCTCATTTGTATAGCTTATCTCATCTTCTGAAAAAATTACTCTTTGAGTTGGTTAAATTGTTCATCTATAGATTGCTTAATTTCTCAGGCTAGTGACTCCTTGATTTTTGTTGCAAAAACAGTGTTGATATTAGCTCCTCATCTATAAGGCTTAGGCATTTGTGTGGGCTTGAAAATTTGTCAGGATTTCTCTTCATATTCCAAAATGCAGGTGTCTTCCTTAGTTTCCTCACTGTTCTTTGCACTTAGTGGGTTGGAATGCTGGAATTTAGGGTATTTAATAAAGAGATCTATTGAACTGATCGTAAAAAAAAGGTGGCCAATGTATATATATATATATATATATATATATATATATATACATATCTGTTTTAGAGGTTATTTTCCTAAACAAACAAGGTTATTTAAGTATGATGAACATATCACAAATGAATTCATTAGTTTGTTCAATTGAGCTTTGAGCTGTATGTTTTCTAGGAGAAAGAAGTGCTAGATCCAATCTACCTGGAAATATATGATATAAATTGAAATGTCTTCTCGTGGTTGCCAGCGCTTCAACTTGGTTTGGGAAGAGGAGGGTTGATAGGAAAGATGGTAGGACTCCTCTCTCTGCACCACACACAGACCTCACCATTAAATTTTTATCCTATCGCTTTACTTTCTGTAGACCCCCAATGTTTCCAAAAGTTAAGTCTATTAAGTTACTTTTATGAAAGGATAATTAGTTTTCCAATAAGCACCAATTTTCATTGATATAATTCCCACCAAAAGCAATTAAAGTCTGATTTTATGAGGGGAATAGATGATTCCCGTTAGCATTTTTGAAATATTGAAAAAAGTTCACAGGCTGCCATTCTCCCCTCAGCTGAACACTCCCTCAGCGTTCTTCTTGCCAGGGATTGTGAAGCAGAGAGTTTGGGAACCCACTAGGTCTGTTCATAAAAAATGTTCACCCCTGAGATTCTATGAGTCTAGGAAATAACCTTCTCTAAGTACTTTATTAAGTTGTAAATAACTCTGTAATTGCCAAAGTGGTTGAGGCTCATTATTATTATGTACATTCTCCATAAATATTAGACTTCAGACACACACAATGCAGTAAGGTGGGAGTTGATCTTATCTGCTCTGAGTAAAGACTTCAAGAGTTTGAAGAATGGATTTTTCAAATGTCAGCAAACTAGCATAAATGGCGGCAATGGCTGATTTTGCTTTCTTTCCTTGAGCATCTGGTAATATTTTTCTTTTTCCCATTTTATCATTACCCAACTTGAATAGAACATACTTGATTTGTGGGTGAAAAGGATCAACAAACTCAATAGTGATGCTGGTAGCAAACTTATATTTCTTTGTGAGGATTCATAAGTAGATCTGACCTATGGTTTGGGGAAACAAGCGATAGTATCTTGCATCCCATCAGAGCTGGTAGGGCAGACATATTGAATAGTAGGAGGAGATGATGGCAGAGTCTAATCACGAGTTATTAGTAGAAAGTGTTTGAAGGGCACTCAATCAGCCCCCTAATGAAAGTACAATAAAATCCCTCTATGAACTGGGAATGACTATGCAAGTATAGATGGAGTCACAGTTAAGTAGCCATTACATTCTTTAAACTACATACATGAGAGATGGTATAATGGGCAAAGTACTAGTCTTGTACATGCCAACTCATGTTCAAACATCAGAATCCCCTAGGGTGTCCCAAATTTTACCAGGAGAGATCCCTGAGAACAGAGACAGAAGTAACCCTGAGCACTGCTAGTGTGGCTCCCACAAAAATATTTGAAATATAAAAAGCACATTATAGTCTAATAGGTCTGGTATGCTTCCATTTATAAATTAGAAAAAATAAAACTTCAACTACCTTATATGCAACTTGGGTTAAAAATAACACCTATTGTATATAGCAATGAGTTGATATTAAATAAATCAAAACACACAGGAGTTTAGTGTGTGGCATCGTACAGTGAGCAACCTGTTCTTGCATTTATTATTATATATAAATATGTGCCTTCCCGTAACTAAATGAGATAGATTTTTGGATATTACAAACTTGAGAGGGAGTTACAGGTCTGGTGAAATGAATCAATTTTAGACATAACGATATTGCTCTCAGTGCCAGATTACTTGGCATTTCTCCCTATTACACATTTTTTTTACGTTCTTTGGACACACCTGGCAGTGCTCTGGGGTTACTCCTGCCTCTACACCCAGGAATCATTCTGTTTGGAGGAATATGGAAGGCCAGGGATTGAGACTGGATCAATCAATTGCAAGGTAAATGCCTTATCTGCTATACTATCTCTTTAGCCCCTAATCTTCCCCTTCCTATCTTTGACTCTAAGCTGGGCAGGTAAAACATGGAGGTACAGCTATGATGTGGAAAAGGGAATAAAAGTTGGAAGTAAAACACCAGGTGTCTTGCCTGAACATACCAAATCTTCCTTGTGCCTTAATTTTTACATTTACCTGGCTTAACTTGCAGTTTTTGGGTTGAAGTTAAAATGAGAAGCAAAACAATTTAGATTCTACTCAACAATTTGAGCAAGTAAGTTGGTATGCATGTATAGTGTGTGTGTATGCATGTATGTACATAAATGTGCACATTTTTGGATCTTGAAA
>PVKC010041945.1:0-12059 GCA_004027635.1 Crocidura indochinensis
AAATTTTTTATTTCTTTTTTTTTTTTTTGAGGGGCACGAGGCACACACAGCAGCAGTCAGAGGTTAGTCCTGACTCTGTGCTTAGAAATTACTCATGGCAGGCTCCACGCACCATATGAGATGCCTTGGTTCAAACCAGGTAGGCAGAATACAAGGCAAATGCACTACCCACTTTGCTATTGCTGCTGCTTCCAAAAGTTATTCCTGTTTTCAATAACTTGCCCTTTCTTTTTTCACACTTTTGTCATAAAATGGCCTTGTCCTAAATGGTTTTGATGATTCAGAAAGAAAATGGAAATGGTACTCACTTGTAAAATAACTTGTTGTATCATTTCAAACTAATAACTTGATTGACACTCAGAGCCCATTACTAAAAAGATATTGTTTTAATTTTTATTATTTTTAGTGAGGAGAGCTGATTTTCACAATTTAGCAAATTTGTTTTGCTGTGGTTGTTCTATATGCTTTCCAATATACTTATCTTCCTATAACAAGTTGCAGATGAACTTCTTCTATACCTAATCAATCATTACAGACATATTACATCAAGTAGGGCTCTTGCCTTACACATAGTGGACCCGAAGTGGAACCTTAGTGTCTTATATTGTATCTTGTGTAGTGCCAGAAGACATTCTAAGTGCAGTGTCAGGAGTTATTCCTAAGCATATCTGACTATGGTCTCAAAACAAAATAAAAAAACATTCCTTTCCTTTTTCTTAATTCTACTCCTCTACTTAAATCATTTGAAACCATGAAGATTAAATTTACTAACAAAACCCCGGAGCAATAAATAAAAAAAAAGGTTTTGGCCAGAGCCACACTACAGCCTGGTGCATGGCCAAGCTAGGTTTGATCCCTGGTATACCATATGTTCGCCAGAGCTCTGCCCGGAGTGATCTCTGAGTGCAGAGCCAGGAAAGAGGAAGCCTTGAGCACTGCTGGGTGTGACCCAAGAAAACAAAAACAAAACAACAAACAAAACAATCTTAGTTGATCTTGCTCAGAAAACTCACAGTGTGGTTGTCATTTATAGACTCGGATTCTTGAAGGTTCGCACACTTTATCAGAATCAAATGTGGGAAAGCAGTTGAAATAAGAACAACCACTTTTGGGTAAATATTTCTGCCAGCTGAGTTACCATGGGGATTGCCTTGGCCTCATTTGAGGAAATAGCTGATAAATTGGTAGTCATAAAAGAGAGCAGGCTAAATGTGGATGGCTGGAGGGTAGGCAGGCTTTTAGAAATATCATCCAGCTATAAAGAAGTGCCTCTGTATAAGACTCTTCTGTATTGAGCAATCAAAAGGAGAGTGACTCACCAACCAAATGCATGAAGTAACATGGTGGGACCTCCTGAAACAAAACAAGACAAAACAGCCTGCACAGAAGCTACCAGCAGTGGTTACTTATTCACATTTCCAGTATTTTCTACATAGATTCCCCCCATGAGTGTTTTCAGCCAACATTACTATTATAGTTTCACATTACAAATTAGATTTGGAGTCAAACACATTTCCATTAAAGGACCTAGAGTTAAACACTTTCTATTTTCTCCTCCAAGAACCTAACTGTTAAAGACACATTTAAACAAAACTATAACTAGTGTTATAAAGTCATTTCATCACTCTGCCTTATGAATAACCATAATTAATGTCATCTTCAAATATGAAGGACAGCCCCCTCTCTATGTTAAGAAAAGAAGTATTTGAAAGTAATTTACACCCCAATTATCTTAACATGAATGTCAATTGCATTTAGTCTGCATAACTGAAAAGGTGAAGAAAGCCAGCTGCTAAACCACTGTGGTTGTTTTTAGAAGAAATATTTCTTATATTAGGTCAATTGAAGCATCTTGGTTTTCTTTTGTTCTTTTTCCCCATCTTTAAAAATTTTTTCTTTTTGAGAAGCAAGAAGGTACTTTAGAGGATATAGAATACTTGATAGAATGTTTAAGACGTCTTGAATTAGAAGGAAGTGCTTAGGTGAGTCACAAAAATCAAAACGATGACTTCAATGTTGGCTGTTTATGTAGTTAATAGATTGCTTTGTTGCCTGTGTAACCAAACTGTAGTCTTCCTTGATGGATTTCACAAAAAAAAAAAAAAAGACCAGTGCTTGTGTTTATTTTGAGTCTCTAGCTTCATTTTCTGAGGCCAGATTATGCCTGGTACAGGAGAAAAGGGGGTTGGAATGAACCTACATAGAGCACAAGTGCCTTGAGTGTTTTTTGTCCTTAAAACCACTCTTTACAACATCCATCAAATAATCATATCCATACAGAACGGACTTGAGTTGAACTGACTTCATTACTTATTTCCTTGTTTCTAGCACACTTTTGGTGTTGTTTAAATAACTCCCTAATTGTTGTTTACCTTTGACTTTTATCTCAACCCCATGCCCTTTTAGTGTCCTGGCATATTATTCCATCTTCTATTCTGTGACCCTGTCTTCAAATACTAAGTTACCATCAACATATTGTTTAGCATATTATTTTAAAATTCACACGAATAGATTTGTTATGGGCTCCAAACATGCCCCTTAGACATGGATTTGCTTGTTTTGTTGTTTCTTGGGCTACATGTAGTAGTACTCAAGGCTTATTCCTGGCTTTGCCTCTAGGGATTACTGCTGGCAGAACTTAATGGACAATATAGGCTGCCAGGAATCAAGCCTGGGTTGACTGCATGAAAGGTAAGTTCCCTCCTTGCCCATTCTATTTCTTGGGCTATTAGAGTTTCATCAACGGTCTAAGCTGACAAACATATTATAATATTATTTTACTATGATATAATCATACTTCTAATTTATCCATTTATTTCTCTGCTGGCAAAATTTAGATTTTTCCCAAACTTTCTATTATTTTTTGGAGGGTGCCACACCCGGTGACTCTCAGGGCTAATTCCTGGCTATGTACTTAGAAATTGCCTCTGGCTTGGGGGACCATATGGGATGCTGGGGGATCTAACAAGATGCATGCAAATCTCTCACTTGCTCCACAGCTGTGGCCCCAAATTTTTGTTATTTTTAACAGCATAAACAATAACCATGTGTATGTTTCCTGGTGTGCTAGGAAACAAATAACAAGAATTAGGAATATTTAAACTTGTCATGTGTATTTTAAAATTTGGTTTTCAATACAGTTATACTCAGTATTTCTCTCATTTGAAGCATAAGACAGTTCCCAAATAAATTTATATCCAAACAATAGTCTATGAAAATTAAATGGGGTCTTCCAGGTAGGTAAATCTTATTAAGGCCAAGTCAATTGAAATTCTTCACAAGATCTATCTAGGTGGGCTAATCAGCACTCACTGGGAAGCATTTCAAGGAGATCATTCTTGCCAATGCCCAAACAGAAGTGACTATAGTTACAGTCACCAACTGGTTTTTGAAGGGTTAATTGAGTGAAATTTGTTTGATTTTTTTTTTTTTAGGGAGCTGTTGCAACTTGACTTATCTTATTATGAGCTGACTTCTCATCAATATTCAGGTGCCCCAACTCAGGGTCTAGCCATTCCTTTCAACCTGCCGCAGTTGGAGTATGATATGCTAGGGTCGACAACTTGCTGAAGCATGCTATCTCTTTGCCAGCTACAGAGAATTTAAATTACACAGCTACAAAGAAAACAGCTGTGAAAGATTCATCAATCACAGGGTGTCTATTATTGGAATTAAAACACCTTCGAACTGTGGCATAGATTTGCATCGATTGCTATCGGCTTCGAATCACACCCTGCCTTTCCTGTTGGCATCACACTGACTTCCTGCCTCTGGACTGCAGGCTCAATCACTTCCTTGATTCCGTGGAGCCTACTTCTGTGTTGTTCCACTATGAGGTGTTAAATGAAATGCAGATATTAGGTGACTCGAGTGGACATGCAGTCATTAGTGTGAACAATTCGTAGACAATTGAAATAAGAGCATATGAGCTGGCAAACAGGTTTATGTAAATTCAGAGTAAGAGGCAAGCTGAGAGATGCTTTTTGACACTAGAATATGGTATTAAAAAAAACAAGCAGGGACTGGAGTGGTGGTAAAGAGCCGTAAGGCATGCCTTGCTATCCTAGAACGGACCACTGTTTGATCCCCTAGAGTCCCATATGGTCCCCAAGCCAGGAGCGATTTCTGAGCGCATAGCCAGGAGTAACCCCTGAGTGTCACCGGGTGTAGACAGAAAAAAAAAAAAAAAGCAAAGAAAATGCTTGGAATTAGAATTTGTAAAAGTAAGTAAGAATGGTGGTCATATTTACCATTTTTTAAAAATTGCCTTAAATGTTATAGTTTTGTTTGGAACCAATTTGTGTTTTGATATAGCTGAACAAGAGGTAGGAGTTTATATTGAGGATATTCTTATAATTAGGACGGAATATTATTTTCAATGTCATATGTCTTGAAAAACTTTTATTAAATACTCAGAAACTCTAATTCCACAATAACTCATATTGGTAATAATTACCATTTGTTGAACTTGCATCAAATAGAAGGCCGCAATTTTTAAATCAATTCTTACATTTATAAACTAGGTATTGTTAACTACCTTTTCAAGTCAGAGGGACTATATTATATTCAAAAGCATGAATTAATTCTTATGTAAATTAATCATCATCAAAATGCTCCTGAGAAGCATGAAGTTGTTATTCTTAATTTGTAGGTACAACCTAGGTAAATAATTGAGAGGAAGCCCAAGTTCCTCTGGGATAATCAAAGATCTTTGCCTATATACAGATATCCATGAACTTCTGTACATTTTCATTTGGCTAATTTTACTTTTATACCTTTTGCACTTCTGCCACAAATATTCTCATATGTCAAATCCAGAATTTATCTTGACTCTGAAGAACTGAAAATGATGTTGCAAAGTTTATGGTTCAACTACTGAGATATCTTTTCTTTGTGCATATAGAAGTATTTATCAGTGTAAACTACAATATTCTACCATATTTTTATTCTTTGTTAACAAATAAGAATCAGAAAACATATAAGGTCCATTCTTATAACTAAAGAAATACTTCCCTAGAATAGCCATTGAGGCACGATTGAACACTATGAAGCCCAGGAGGGTGCAGACTAGGACAAAGGCAGCTTACTGAAATGACACACAGAGTTTTCTCCGGTTTAGATTAAGATATTAGTTTATTGCTTTATTTTAGAAAAAAAAAGCAAATAGAAAACATGATTTATGTAGTCTGGGGCATTTCTTTATTGGGAACTAAAGTTATTCTGTAATCTGAGCACCTTATACCCCAATGCTTTGTTCTTTGTGGGTAAGCTGACTTCAGACAAGTTGAGAAGCTCTGGAGAACAGAGGAAAAAGCAAATATTGAGCCTCCGGGATAACTGATAGAGCAGAAGGAGTTAAAGGAATTCCTGAGTCCAGTACTGGGATCTCAAAGTATAAAGAACAGCTAGAGAATTCACTACAAGCAAGTTTATGGCTCATAAACTATGGCAATTCTCAGACTTTCATCAAAATAAAGTAAAATTCAAGATCATCACAGAAAGTAGAATGCATTACTTATTCTTTATTCCTTTCATCTTTTATTTCACATTTCATCTGAATAAAAAAATAGCCTTGACTTTGTTTTTAAAGTCTACTCCAAACACAAATGCTTCTTGCGACTTCCACTGTCAGGCTTGCCCCAGGTCATCACTACTTCTTAATACGAATTATGAAAGCAACTAGGCCTTGCAACCTTGTTCTTACAATTGCATCACCAGAATCAATTCTTTCCAAATAAAAGTGATGATGCTCTTTTGCTCAAGATCTTCCCTGTTAGCTTACTCAGAGTGAAAGGCAAAGGTCTTGAAATGACTTGTAAGAGAATAACTATTCTATAGAATATAATATCTCAACTCACCGTAAGTCTTCTCTGATCTCTTCCTTGATTACTTTCTCCAGTAATTTTTGCCTCTGACTCCTGGTATATTGGTCTGTGGTCTGTTTGCTCTTCTTGAACAAGTTAGGTATACTCTCTTCACATCTGTTCCCTAGATATCCAATTGTCTGCTTCTTAGTTTTATTTACTCAATATTAATACTTAAATTATGCATTCTTTGTCTATTTATTTAAAATGTAATCTTTTTCAGGGGCCAGAAAGTAGTACAGATGGTAGGGTGCTTGCTTTCAAAGTAGTTTATCCAGGTTCTATCCCTTGGTGACACTCCCTATAGTCCCTTAAGCCTACTAAGAATGATCTATTCCTGAGTAGTGAGCCAGAAATAATCCTTGAGAACCACTGGGTATAATGCAACATCTAAATAAATCATTTTCAAATAAAGTATAGGGAGTTCCATGCATTTCAGAGCTAATATGCTCCATTAGCATCAATGAATTCTGACTAGGGCATTTTTTTTCAACTAATGAACAAAAAGCACACATCAAAATTTTTAAGGGTCATACTACATCGTGATTTCTTAAATTTTACCAATGGTTTTCTTTGAAAAGAAATATCCCACAGAGACTGCATTACATTCAGTTGTTACATTTTCTTAAATTCCTGTTGACTGTGAGAGTTTCAGATCATATGATTGATCTTGAAAATTTTGAAATATTACAAGTCAGTATTTTTTAGAATATCTCTTAGTTGGGATTTTCTTTGTTCTTATCATGAACTGGCTGAATTGCATGTGTTTTAGGGATTAAAAATAGAGGTAAAGTTCCAATTCCATTACATATCATCAAGGGTCTACATTATCAACATAAAGTGACCACTTTTCATTTTGGGTTGATCACTTGGTTGAAGTAGTGTTTACCAGATTGCTCCACTGTAAATCACTCTTTTCCTTCCTACCCTACTTCCCAAGATGTATTTTTTTGGAAGGAGTCACTGTCTGAGCTCACAATGCTTGCTCTCACTTAATGAATGAGCAGTGAGGAAACTCCTGTTAAGGACAGGCATCTACATAAACTATTTGGGTTCTCCATTTCTGTTGGTTTCTTTAATATATGTTTGTGTCAAGGTTTGCATATCAGTACTTTTGGTTTTTTGGGGGGCTCACATGGAGTGGTCTTGGGGCTTACTCCTAGCTATATGCTCATTAGTTACTCCTGACAGTAGTAGGGTAACTGTGACAGAGACTGAACCAGGGTCATTCATCACACATGGACATAAATCCCTATGTGCACTTTGGCCAATAAATATGTATTTTGTACTTTAGTTTATAATCCAGCACTTATGCTATTTATACATTACTGAATCGATCTCAGCTCTACCCATTGAGTTATTTTCTTTACATTCATTTATTTAAACACCATGACTATAAGGTTGTTCATAATACAGATTTTCCCCACATTTACTAAGTTGATGGTTGGGCTTCAGCCATACAGTGTATAATGTCCTTCCCTAGTACACATTTCCTGCCACCAATGTCCCCAGTTTTCCTCTTGTCCATCCCCATGCCTTCTCCACTGCCTACCTCAGCTGTATATATATATATATATATATATATATATATATATATATGTATATGTGTGTATATATATTCCTATTATTTTAGACACAGTAGTTTGCATTATTGTTACTGATGTGGTATTATAGCACTTTATCTCCTTTTAGAAATTAGTTCTCATCCAGAGTGATAATTTCCAACTATCATTTTATAGTGGTCCATTCTTTGCTGTAACTTCACCTCCTCCACTATTTGTGTCAATATTTCTACCATGGATTGTTCCTGATGGCTTTCATCTCTTTTGTCTCTTGATATTAATAGTATAATATATCTTATATCCCACAAATGAATGCAACTATTTTATGTCTATTCTTCTCCCTTTGACTTATTTCACTACATGCAGCCATGTATAAGCAAATTCCGTGATATTATTTTTACTAATACCTTGATAGTATTCCATTGTGCATATATGCCACAGTTTATTTATCCACTTCTCTATTATCAGGCCCTGTGGTTGTTTCCAGGTTCTGGCTATTGTGAATAGTGCTTCAATGAACAAAGTGGAATTTTTGCATTGTTTTCTATGGACTCTGGGGTATATTCCTAGGAGTGGTATTCCTGAATCAAAATTAATCTCTCAATTTCTCTTTTTTTAGAGCAAAATTCATATTATTTTCAAAAAGACCTTACCAGTCAACATTCCCACTGGAAGTGAACAAGAGTCCATATCTGGGGCCCGTGAGGTAGCATGGAGATAAGGAGTTTTCCTTTCATGCCAAAAGGTCATCGGTTCGAATCCCGGTGCCCCATATGGTCCCCGGTGCCTGCCAGGAGCAATTTCTGAGCATGGAGCCAGGAGTAACCCCTGAGCACTGCCGGGTGTGACCCAACCCCCCCCCCCCAAAAAAGAGTCCAATATCTTCCTGTATCCATGCTAACACTGGTTGTTTTATTATCTTTCTGTTTGCCAGTCTCTCTGGTGTGAGAGATCACATTGTTGTTTTGATTTGTACCCCCCTGATGAATAACAATGTGAAACATTTTTATGTGCCTTTTGGCAATCTGTATTTCTTTGCTGAGAAAATATCTGTTTATTTCTTCTACTCATTTTAGAATGGGGTTATATGTTATTTTCTTGCTAAGCTCTATCAGAGCTTTTTATATCTTACTTATAAATACCTTATCAGATGCATATTGGGTAAATAGTTTCTTCCATTCTGTGGATAGTTTTTATATCCTAGTCATCACTTCCTTTGTGGTCCAGAAGTTTCTTGATTTATATAGTCCCATTTTTATTTTTTTGGCTTATAATTGATTGGTGAGTGGTATATTTTCTTCGAAGATGCCTTTCAATGTCATGGAATATTCTTTCTACTTTTTCTTTTATGTACTTTTTAGTTTCAGGTTATATATTAAAGTTATTAATCCATTTTCCTATGACTTCTGTGTACAGAAGTAAAGAGAGAGATAAGTTAACATTTTTGATATATTGTAGTTTTATTCACACCACTCGTTGAAGAGACTTTTGCTGCTCCTTTTTGAATTTCTTGCTCCTTTATCAAAGATTAATTTATTATCTACCAGAGGTTAGTTTCAAAATATTGAAGCCCATTCCATTGGATCTGAGGGTCTGTTTTTATTCTAATACCATGCTTTCTTAGTGGCTACTATTTTATAGTACAGTTGGAAGTTAAGGTAAGTGATTCCTCCATCTACTTTGCTCTGTCTTCATTTATTGCATTAAAATGGCAGAGCAATACAAATTTTAGTATCTAAAGACCTATGACATTGCAATGTCTAAATTGCATTGCCCTTTATCATTGTATAGAATAAAAGTTAATTAAGCCATTAGCAAAATATACTTAATATTTATTATGATACTTAAATATTTTTGCCCACATGTTTATTTTAAGGATAGACTCATGCAAGTAATACTTCTATTAATAGAATCAAGTATGAATAGATATGTTTTTAAGAACTCTCCAGAAATAGATTTACACTTGCATGGAAGTAACTTGCATGTGAACTAGATAATATAACATTGTTTTTTATTTTTATATGAAAATCAGTGAATACAAATGTATTTTAAGGAATGCATTGTCATTTGCATTCATTTAATGTTTCATTTGAATCTTCCTTTGCTAGTTTAGTATTGTCACTATTGTATTTTTTTATTATACAATATACAGTGGTCTAATACATAAGATGCCCTATCTTATATAGCTAATGTTTTTATAATGTCACTTGATTGTTGGATTTCTGTTTGCTTTTATCTTTTAATTTCAATGCAGTATGTATTTTACAATATGAATTCTAATATAGGTGTCATATTAAGGGCCATAAGCCATCCTATTTAAACTTGCATTGAAAATATATATCTATGTTTTTGAACATATTAGTAACTTTTGAGTGCTGAAAGTGAGAGCAAGAACATTTTAATTGTCATCTTGGGATCATCTATACTGTTACTTTTAGTGAAATAAGATTTTAAAGCTTAATTGTTGGAGGAAAATTGAACCTCTTTGTTATTTAAAATGAAGAAGATGCCAGAGTGGTAGCTTGGAGCGGTAAGGTATCTCTGCCTTTCTGACGCTAGCCTAGGACGAACCGGGTTCTATCACCTGGTATTCCATATGGTCCCCCAAGCCAGGAGCTATTTTTGAGAGCATAGCCAGGAGTAACCTCTGAGCATCACCAAGTATGGCCCCAAAACCAAAATAATAAATAAATAAAATTGAGAAAATTACTTTGAATTTTCTCATTTTTATCAATGTTATTATTAAAAACAATTATTCATGAATCAGATGAATGGGTTTGACTTTCTTTTTTTTTTTGTCCCCAAATTCCCAATACAGACCAGGCAAGGGTCTGGGTTGATGTGTATATGGGGTGCATTTACTGTACCTCCTCTTTCTATACAGTCAGTGTGAAGAACACAGCCTGTGGTAAGAACTAGGAGGCCTTATTTTTTCTTTTCTTTTTTGATTTATTTTTTAACTTTTTTTTTAACTCCCCCTACACCAGTGCAACTTTCCCACCACCAATGTTCCAAATCTCCCTCCTTCCCAACCCACCCGCGCCTGTACTCCATACAGGCTTTCCAGTTCCCTCATTCATGAATATGATAAGGATAGTTCTCTGTGTAGTTATTTCTATAACTGCACTCACCACTCATTGTGGTGAGCTTCATGAAGTGAGCTGGAAGTTCCAGCCCTCCTCCAATTATCTCTGAGGATTGGTGCAAAAATGACTTTCATTTTTCTCAGAACCCATAGATGAGTGAGACAATTCTACGTCTCTCTCTCCCTCTGACTTATTTCACTCAGCATGGTAGATTCCATGTACATCCATGTATATGAAAATTTCATGACTTCATCTCTCCTGACAGCAGCATAATATTCCTTTGTGTATATGCACCACAGTTTCTTTAGCCATTCATCTGTTGAAGGGCATCTTGGTTGTTTCCAGAGCCTGGCAATTGTGAATAGTGCTGCAATAAATATAGGTGTGAGGAAGGGGTTTTTGTATTGTATTCGTGTGTTCTTAGGATATATCCCTAGGAGTGGAATAGCTGGGTCGAATGGGAACTCAATTTCCAGATTTTGGAGGAATCTCCATATTGCTTTCCATAGAGGTTGGACTAGATGGCATTCCCACCAGCAGTGGATAAGAGTTCCTTTCTCTCCACATCCCCGCCAGCACTGATTATTCTCATTCTTTGTGATATGCACCAATCTCTGTGGTGTGAGGTGGTATCTCATCATTGTTTTGATTTGCATCTCCCTGATGATTAATGATGAGGAGCATTTTTTCATGTGCCTTTTAGCCATTTGTATTTCTTTTTTATCAAAGTGTCTGTTCATTTCTTTTCCCCATTTTTTTGATGGGAGTAGATGTTTTTTCCTTGTAAAGTTCTGTCAGTGCCCTGTATATTTTGGATATTAGTCCCTTATCTGATGGGTGTAGAGTGAATAGTTTCTCCCACTCGGTGGGTGACTCTTTTATCCTGGACGCTATTTCTTTTGAGGTGCAGAAACTTCTCAGTCTAATATATTCCCATCTGTTGATTTCTGCTTCCACTTGTTTGGAAAGAGTAGTTTCCTCCTTGAAGATGTCCTTTGTCTCGATGTCATGGATTGTTTTACTGGCGTGTTGTTCTAGATACCTTATGGTATCAGGTCTGATATCAAGATCTTTAATCCATTTGGATTTCACCTTCGTACATGATGTTAACTGGGGGTCTATGTTTGCTTTTTTGCAAGTGGCTAACTAGTTCTGCCAGCACCACTTGTTGAAGAGGCTTTCCCTATTCCACTTAGGATTTCTTGCTCCTTTGTAAAAAATTAGGTACTTGTATGTCTGGGGGACAATGTCTGAGAATTCAAGCCTATTCCACTGATCTGAAGGTCTGTCTTTATTCCAATGCCATGCTGTTTTGATAACTATTGCTTTATAGTACAGTTTAAAGTTAGGGAAAGTAATGCCTCCCATTTTCCTTTTCCCTAGGAGTGCTTTAGCTATTCTAGGGTGTTTATTGTTCCAGATGAACTTCATAAGTGTTTGATCCACTTCTTTGAAGAATGTCATGGGTATCTTTATAGGGATCGCATTAAATCTGTATAATGCTTTGGGGAGTATTGCCATTTTAATGATGTTAATCCTGCCAATCC
>PVKC010041946.1:0-12057 GCA_004027635.1 Crocidura indochinensis
GTCCCAGGTTGACTGCATGCAAGGCAAACTCCTTACCGCTGTGGTGTCGATCTGCCTCTTCCACATTCTGAATGCATCTTTCGTATATTAGATATTTTTTGCAAAAAATGTTTTTATTTACAGTTTTTTATTTTATTATGGAGATTTTGTAGTTGGATTTATCAATTCTTAAATTTTTATTATTTATTTTTAGTTTTGGGGTCACACCTGACTATATTCAGGACTTATTCCTGGCTCTGCACTCAGAATATACTTCTGATTACATTCAAGGGATCAGATGGGCTCCTGGCCCATGTAAGCCAAGTACCTTAATCAGCCCTGGGTTTATCAATGTATTGTAAAGTTAAATGAAGACATTCCTTAAAGTCTAATGTTTATTTTCCCCTTTAGTGACCATGTTACTGGTTTCATTCTGTAGGCTTTGTGGTTGACTTTTAGGGGGCATCTTTAATCCAGGGGACTGGCTTTGAATGGTTCCCCTGCTGCCTGTGGCTGTCTCTGAACTGGTCCCAGTGTCTCCCTAGCCCTTGTCCTGAGGTAGGGAAGGGTCCCACCTGTCTTTCTAGTAGCTTGGGTGCCACTTTGGCTGATGGGTGCTGGATACCCAGGTGGCTCCCTTATCTGCCCCAGGGGTGTTCCTAACAGGCCTGTTCTGGGGATGCCAGAGTTTGCCCCGTGGGTGGTGGCGCATGGGGTTTGGGATGCTGGAGTCCCCTCTTGCCAGTGTAGCCCTCGGTTGGGTTGGTTAAGCCTGACAGGCAGCATGGTTGTTCATTGTCACGGGCCTCAGGCCTGTGCCACTGTGCTGTGTATAGTTAAGGGTTGCTGTGTGTGCTTTCATGGATTTGATGTCCAGAGGGAGAGAGATACTGAGAGATGGAGATTTTCTGTTTGGTGGTGCTGGGGATGAACCCAGGACCTCATTCATATATGCAGGCATATGCTTCATTGCCCAGCCATTTCTCTGGACCCAGCTCTACCATCCTAAAGTGAAACAACCTTACATGTTTGTGTGTGCACATGTGCGCAGTGGTATCTAGAAATGCTGATTTCTTCAGGAGTACCCTCGCACAAAGTTCCCTGCTTTGGTGAGTTGTCGGTGCAGAAAGAGAATCAGCAGGGACTAGGGCCTCCTTATCCTTATCCAAAGCCTGGCTCTGCTTTTGGAACTCCTGCTGTGATCTGTTATCTCAGGAATTTCTTTATTGTTTGTTTTAAGCCACGCCTGGCTGTGCTCAGGGCTTTCTCTGGCTTTTTGTTCCTGACTCATTCCTGGTGGGCTCAGGGGGGACCAAGTGGGGGGCCCGGGATCAAAATCTGGGTCAGCCGTGTGCAAGGCCAGCTCCTTAGGCACTCTGTTATCCACTGTCTTCTATCAGGAATTTCTTCCAGATTGTACACGTGTAGCCATTGTGTGTACGGGCCTGGGAGGTTCTGAGGGAACCGAGAGGACATTCTCTCTCGGACGCGTCTCTCTTCCGAGAAGCTGTTACAAGCACCTCGAGAAGGAGATGCCTATATTTACTTCCCTCCTGATGACTGTCTAGTGTCCTAGTCCACATGGCCGTTCCCTCCCTGTCCTCACTAGCCCGGCACCAAGGACATTCCCGTGCACGTGGTCATTCGCAACCATTTGTCCCGAAGAGGAAGACAATAGGTTCTGCTACCACTAGCTCTGTACGTCACATGGCTCTGCTACCAGGAATGGGGCCAACACTTAGACCAAACCTGGCTTTCTTGGCTAATTTGTCAAACTGTCTAGTTGGCCCTTTCCCCTCTGTTCCTAGTTATACTGTTTTTGCAGTTCGTCTTTTTCTGTGCCCTGGTCCTCTGCAGTGGGTTCAGATAAGCTAGGAATTGCTTTTGGTCTCAGTCAAGTCATTCCATGTGTTTTAAGTTAAACTCAGTTGAGCAGTTCGACCTGGTGTTAAGCCAGTAGAAAAACAGAGGCAAGTGTTTAGATTGTAGGAAGTGCCTGACTCAGTGGTCATAACTTGAGTACTTATTTTGACATGAAAACTTATAAGTGATGGTCTGTTGATTTGTATGGCACATTAACATTGCCCTTCAAATGTACAAATTACTTTGATATATCTCTTATAATGAAGATTGAGTTCAGAGGCTGCTTGCCTTGTGGCTGACCCAGGTTCAATCCCTGGTATCCCATATGTTCCCCTGAGCACTGCCAAAAGTAATTCCTGAGTGCAGAACCAGCAGTTACCCCTGAGTATTGCTGCTGTGACCTCCAAAACAAAAATAAAAAAACTCCAAACGAAACAGACCACAAAGCCACCTAACAACCCCAAATCAAGATTTCTCATTTTGTATCTTGAGTTTTCTTTTGACTGAGTCTAGGCACACATTCATTTCTTTCTTTCCTCTTTCTATTTTTATTTAAAAAATGATTTTTTATGGCCATTCCTTTCTAAGAAGAGGTTATCGTGAATGGATTCCATTAGTTTTAGATCACCGCTGAATCTCAAATGGAGTTAGAAATGCTGTCCAGTGGCCTGGCTGGCTGGTCTGTACTTCCCAGCTCATAGCCCTGTTCTCAGCTACTCTCAGCTGTGTCCTGGGGCAGTTCCTGTACCAGGCTTGTGCACATGGTTTTCTCAGGCTTCCTGGTCTCTGCATTTGTCCCTGGGACACCCTTTGCCTTGTAACCCCACCTCACCTGTGCTGTCCTCTCCTTCTCTTCCTTTTCCTGACTGCTGCGAACTCTAACTCCTGGGCTCTCCTAGCAGTGCACCTTTGGTCCCCAGAGACACGTGCAGCTAGCTCATAGAAGTTGTGAGGGGGTACTGTGGCCGCACTTGTGCATCAAGCAGGCCTTGTGCTCACAGGGATGTGGTCTGGTGGAGGGTATTGGGTTATTTGTTCATGAGTGCTTGGGGGATGTGCTGTGGATCTGTGCATGTTGTTTGTGCTGTGTGCTTTGTATCTGTGTGTGGTGTGTGCTGCGTATCTTTGAGTGTGTCTGTGTGCTCTTATCTGTGCTGCGTGAGTGCCATGCATATCCTTGGTGTGCTTTGTGGCTTGAGAGTTCTCTTCTCTTCCCTGAGAGTTGCTTTGCCCTCTCCAGATGGCTTTGCCCAGCTGCGGAGTTGAGGACATGGACTGGCTCAGCAGGACTGGCTGTGAGGAGATGGGTTAGCTTTGCAGCCTAGTATATACTCTGGCATCTGGGCAGATGTTTCTGAACCATTCTCTTGCTGTCTTTTCGAGTGTGTGCTGGAGTAGGTCTCAGCCTCATGCATAGATTCATGCAGAATCCTGTTGGCTTTGGCATGGGGTCTCCCGACGAGGCCCATGCAGGCGTGAGTAAGGGTCTCTTCCAGCTCTTAGCCTGTGAGGCTGAACTTGGGGAAGGAGGAAGACTGCGAGCCACAGACTACTTGTAGGGAAATACTGTCAGAGCAGTGGACTTCATTTATTGAAGGTAGGGACAAGGCTTTTAAGGGCAAACTTTAGATGGGCAACAGAATGTGGGTAGGCCTTACAGCAACCAGAAAGTATGTGGAGACAGTGGTCACAAGGTACATGGCATCATCGATTCAGATGGTATGCAAAGATAGTGGTTGCAGTACTAATGGCATCATTAAATTAGGAAGTATGTAAAGATAGCGGTTGAAATGCTCATGTCACTATTAGCCTAGACAGGTTATTTGATCTGTTTGACTTTCTCCTTAGCTCATTCTGCATTGATAGCAGCAGGGAACACAAGTCTCTGAACAGAGACTTTCTTTTATATTCAAGGCCAGCTTGCAGAAATCCCCTTATTTCCCAGCTGCTCTCCCACAGAATTCCACCATGGAAGTGGAGCTTTGAAGAGTGTAATCTCAGGGAAGAAGGGCTGGTTTCCACCTTCTTTCTCTGGAAGAACCTATCTGGGAATCTCTTGTTGCTTGCTCCTGTAAACCTTAAGCAGTTTGTCTTGAAGTTTTAGGAGAGTACTCTAGAACTCAGAGCAGGAATAGTGTTTCTCAATGGGAATCAAGTATGACTCCCAGAACCCAATTCAGCTGCTGTTTCTTCCACATGATGCTCAGGAGTTATTCCTGGCTATGCGTTCAGAAATCGCTCCTGGCTTGGGGGACATATGGGATGCCCGGGGATCGAACCGCGGTCTGTCCTATGCTAGTGTGGGCAAAGCAGACACCTTACTGCTTGCGCCACTGCTTCGGCTCCACCTTCCACTGCTTTTAACTGCAGGCACCCTATGCCTGCTGGGATAGTTAGTTCTATGTAGGTGATGGTGCTGGGAGCTTACACAGCAGAGACTGCATACATACATGGGGTAGAGAGCTCTGGGGGGCATGGCTGTGCTTTCCTGGGACTCTTAGCATAGTGATACCTGTTGGAGTCACCTTTGTTTTGCTCCAGCTTGGAAATGAATTTCAGAGACTGCAGGTGGGCTGGGCTGGCGAGTGCTGACCTAGTTTAGCTGTGGAACAAGTTGTTCTGATTAGTTGGGACAGGGGGAAAAAGAGCTGGGGCCTGCCCATGGTCCTCCTGGTTTGGAAGTGGAGGCTGATTGGTGATTGACTTTACACACTAATGAGATGTAAATAAAATATTTAAAATATAGTCCCACCTTAAAGTCCTACCCTTTTCCTGCCTTGGAAGTAAAAGTTTCTGTGAAGAGCCATGTAGGGTTTTCTCTCCTTCACTTCCCTGTAGGAAGTGTCCCGGTGTGCCTGTGTGTTAGGAAGGGGCCCCAAGAGGAGTTGTGTGTTTTCTCCTGTGATCGGGCCCTCTGTACTGTTCCTGGGAAGATTCTGTGGAGAAAGTCTTTGTCTTGGGAGAAGAGAGAGCTTGGGGCTGGACTGCCTGCCTGTCAGCTCAGTCCCTGCTTTCCTCTCTCCTATGCAAGGGTTGCCAGTGCTGGTCTGAATGGGAAACCTGCTTCTCTCTGGGTATCACTGGTTGGTCAATGGCTGCTGCACTGTGACCACAGAGGTCAGATCGGTTTCCTTAAACCTTAGCAGTGGGCCTCAGGCTTGGAACCACTGCTCCAGGGGACCCCCTCTCCCCAAACCCACCTGGTCAGGTGAAGGAGGAGGGGATCCTGAGCCTCTTGTTGTGGAGGGGGTGTTAGACACAGAAAGTTGATGCCCACTGTTTCTCAGTGGTCTAACCCCCATGCCCTCCTGACCCTCTGTGAGGGTTGGTCATCCAGCTTGTCATTGCTTGTAATTTGGATTTCTGTGTCTGCTTGTCAGCCTTCTTAGGTAGGGTTTGATTAAATTTTTTTTTTTTTTGGTTTTTGGTTTTTGATTTCTGAGCTCCATGCATGGAGCTCAGAAATCACTCCTGCCAGGCTCGGGGGACCATAAGGGATGCCGAGGTTCGAACCAATGACCTTCTGCATGAAAGGCAAACACCTTACCTCCATGCTATCTCTCTGGCCCTGGGTTTGATTGAAATTTAACCAGCTATTGGCACTTGCTAGCACAGAGGGTCTCTGCAGAACATTCTAGCAAGGACTGTGCTGAGGGCTTGTGCTTGCTGTAACCAGGAGCGAGCCAGTCCCAGCCAAGTTTCTGATGACCATTTCTTGCATTTCTTGTAGATGACATTAGATTAGTACTCTCCTCCCCCCACCCCTCCATCGCAGTGTTGGTACTATCCTAAGACATGGGCTCCACCTATCCGTGGGTCTGATGCCCCCTTCTGAACCCTCCTGTAGGCCTGGCTGGCAGGTGTCCACAGTGGTCTGCCTTAACTATGCTGGCCAGCTAGCTGCTTCATGTTTGGGCCTGGCAGTGCTGTGCTGGGAATCAAACTTGGGCCCTCCAGCCAGGTCTGTTCTCTTACCCTTTGAACCCTCTTTCCAAACCTTCATCTGGCCCCTCCTGTCTGCTCTTCTCTCCTGTCTGGTGTCTAGTTTTTCTGGGGCACATCCAGCCTGTTGCATCTCTGCCAGCATGGGATCCTCTGAGCCAGACATTGGGCTTCAAACCTGTCCTGCTAATGAGCTTCAGAGAGGCAGGTTCTTTTTAGGCCCTGAGTGCTGGGGTCCTGCAGTCTGCAGGAACTTACTTCCATGCTCTCTTAATCCTCATCTGTCTCTTGTATTATCCTAGCCTCCAGCAGGTCCCTGTGGCCAGAGCTGGTCTGATATAGACCCCATTAAGTCACATGCCTGCTGACTTCAAAGGGTACCCAGTTAAGAGGAACATTGGTGGCTGGGGCAGCCACACCTGCCTTTCACACACACAGTGATCTGATTTCATTTCCTGCCCTGGGATGTTGGGGGTGGGGGTTCTCTCTAGGTGATGGCTTGAGGGGAGCAGACAGTGTGTGAGGAGTAAGGAGGGCAGGTGGGGTGGGTAGAAGTTGCATTTCTTCTGGAACTGGAACAGTTGTCTTAGCTGTTTATGGTGGAGAGAAGAATCCAGGGGCCATTGGAGACAGCAGCTGAAACTTTTGATAGTATCATTGGAACTCAGGGTCCTACTTGTCTGATGCCCCTGAGACAGTGTGTCCCCCCAGATGGCTGCTCTGAGTGCCAGAACCTCAGGGACTAGGCAGCTAGGTGCTAGGTGGGCAGTTTTGGGTTTTGGCTGAGTGTACCAGAATGTGGCCCCAGGAGTGGGCTTTGCATATTTCTCTGCACAAAGTTTTCAGGATAATCTATATGGTCCCTGCATTTTTGGGGTCAGAGTAGCTGTTGGAATTTCATTCCCAATGTATCCTACAAAACTGGCAGACCCTGGAAGTGGGTGGGGGTTCTAGTGCCAGGGTGCCAGAAGTACTGGGCTTTCTTCTGAAAGCTGATTGTACAGGTTGTTAATAATGGAGTGGCTGAGCTGCAGGATAGGATAGCACGGCACACCTTCTGCCCAGGTGTACTGCATGTGCTTGCTAGTTTGCTTTCAGGGTCTCTCTTGGTGCTAGTGTGAGTGAGAGTGACTGCCTTCCCATCCCTCCCGAGCCCCAGCTGGTCCCAGGACTGTGACCAGGGCTTGAATTCCTTAGCGTGACCTGCATGAGCACTTTTCACTGGAAAATTACTTTTCCTGATTGCAGAGATAAAGGATTTGCTCTAGGGCCATTTCTCAAGTCTTTCACCTCGTTTTCTTTTAGGATTTGGAGTTCCATGGTGTGATGAGGTTTTACTTTCAAGATAAAGCTGCTGGAAACTTTGCCACCAAGTGCATCCGAGTATCTAGCACCGCCACCACACAGGATGTGATTGAGACGCTGGCGGAGAAGTTCCGACCGGACATGCGCATGCTCTCTTCACCCAGATATTCTCTCTATGAGGTCCACGTCAGTGGAGGTGAGTAGGGGTGGACAAACTCTGAGTTCTGATGTGTCACTTCTCCAGGGCATGACCCCAGATTCTGTATGGCGATGGCTCAGCTCTGAGGAAGCATTCTGCCCATGAGTCAGGGCTGTTCAAGAGAACTCGGAGTACAGTCACAGTACTCTTGGAAATGGAATTAGCAGTAGCTTTTTGTATGGGAAAAGTGAGGGTTGTTTGAGAAGACTTATGTTGTTCATTTCTAATGACATTTGAAATTTTCTGAAAACACTCCATTTCTATATCAAATATTAATTTAAGCTGTATTGATTGCCCCAGGCCTGAGCCTCACGGAGTGGCAGTGGTTGGGTCCTGGCCTTTTCCCGTGAATCTCGGACCTAGAGCTGCCCTTAGCAGTGCTTGGGATTGAGTTTACAATTGGGTGTGTGAATTCCCTAGCCATTTCTTTGAAGGCTTAGACTTGATGTAGCTCTGTAAAAGACTCAGAAGGAGTCATCACAGATTGTGCAAAAGCACCTGGTGGTCATTGTGGTTTGTAGTAGGCTTTTCCAGTTCTTTATCTGGACCCTTGTGCATGTCTTTGATGTCTGATCATTTACCTGCTGTGTTCATAGACTTTCCTACTTTGAATCTCTTTCTGGGACCACCCTGGGACCCTGGCCTACTGCTCACTGCCTCCCTGCTTGCCACTCTCTCTGTGCCTGCTCTTCTGCCCCAGAGGCCGGAGAGGTACCCATTTGTGGACTTTCAGTGAGTGGCTGTACTGTGAGGTCTCTGCCCTCTCCTGGTCAGGGTTCTGGAGGTTTGTCAGCTCTCTGAAGAGGAGGAGGGCATGCCTCATGCCACCTGGTCACCAAAGGATGGTGAGGGGAAGTGCCGTACAGCAAGGGCAGTGAGTTGGGGACAGGAGGAGGAGAAAGGCAGAGGAGGATGCTGAGGGCTGGCACCGGGAGAGATGCCCAAGAGCAGGCAAGGCATCTCCTGCCTCAGGGTGAGGGCTGAGTTTGGGGACAGGAGGAGTGAGACAGGAGGGCACAGCACTGCATCCTAGGATGCCAAGGGCCAGCATGGGGAGAGGGTTGGTTCCTAAGAGCAGGCAGGGCAGCTCCTGCTGCCCAACTGAGATGCCATGGGGTATATAAGGAAGAAGGAAGCTTTCAGTATACATCTCTGTTGTGTGTTTTGTTTTATTTTCCTTAGAGTTCGCTGCTGTGGGAATTGACCTTGGCTGTCATTTGTCCTGGCCCTATTAGTGTACATACACATAGTGCCACGGAGACTGGGTGGATGGTCCTGTGCTGAGTTCAGGTTCATCAGGACATGCTTTCCTAGAGGTTCTGAGGGTGCCAGTAGTGACAAACGTCCTCCATAACCACTGCTTTACTTTCTTTTCATTTTATGTTGAAGAAGAAAGAAGATTGGATATAGATGAGAAGCCCCTAGTTGTGCAGTTGAACTGGAATAAAGACGACCGAGAGGGCAGATTCGTTCTTAAGAATGAGAATGATGCTCTTCCTCTCAAGGTGGGTGCCACCAGTACCCAAATACCTTGTTCCACTCAGGGCAGCCTTGACCAGTGCAGGGACCTGTGATACTTAACACCTTGCTCTCTTCATGCGTCCTTCCTTCTCTCCTACTTTCCTCTCTGAAGCAACATAGCACAGGCCATCACCTTCTCTTGCTCCAGTGGGAATGCTGCCAGGTTGCCTTTGCCTGCTGAATGGAATCCATGCCATAGCTGGGGCTCAGGAATCTGGCTGCAGAGTGGTCTCTGGGTTACTGCATGACTGATGCTGCTGGGGGTCACAACAGAGAGGCATGAAGCTAGAGTTAGCCTGTTTTGTGCTTGCTCTTGGTGTCCATGCCCAGCATCTCTCTGCCTCTGTGACTGTGGGCCTGCAAGTGTGTGGTCCAGGGGAGAACAAGTGTGTGTGCACTTGCTCCCTTGTCTGTCATTAGAGGTGACACTTGCTTTAACTTTTCCCTCCTGTTCCTTGGGCCAACTGTTAGGGCCTGACCATATGCAAGTGCTGGAGATCCAAGCACATTTTTCTGATTTCCAACCTGGTGTTCCTATGTGGCTCTATAGGCAGCTTGCTCAACAGTTTGGTGGGCCCAGAGACCAGGCCGGTATGGAAGATTTGCTGCCTCTGGGTTTAGCTAGAAGACTGTGGATGGGGGGAGAGGAGGGGGAGATGGCACTGCTTGCATTGCTCATGCTCAGTGTTTGACTGTGACCCTGAGAAGAAGGCACTTTGCATGGTGAACTCATGACTGTGACTGTGTAGCAACCTGGCTTTTCTTTTCACCAGAAGGCTCAGAGCAATGGCCCTGACAAACAGGAGAAGGAAGGGGTCATCCAGAACTTTAAGAGAACACTCTCAAAGAAAGAGAAAAAGGAGAAAAAGAAGCGTGACAAAGAGGTATCACGACAGGTGTTGGAGAGAGAGGAGAGGCCATTCTCTGGGGAGGACATGTGAGTTGTTGCCTTGAGCAGATGCTTGGGGAGGGGCCGGGGTGAGGTAGGGTACGTGCTGTGGATATGCCTTATCTTTCTAGTGGGGGCTCTGGGATGTGCCAGTGGGAGTGTTACAGCATGCTGCTCTCCTCAAACATGTATGCAGCCAATCCAAGGTTGATCCTTGGCACTGTTTGATCCTCTGAGTCCCACCTAGAGTGATTTTTTTGGTTATTTCTGGCTCACACCTGGTGATGCTCAGGGGTTACTCCTGGCTATCAGCTCAGAAATTGCTCCTGGCTTGAGGGACCATATGGGATGCAGGGAATTGAACCCAGGTACGTCCTGGATCAGCACCATTGCGCTATTGCTCCAGCCCCCTAGGAGTGATTCTTTTTTTTTTTTTTTTGGTTTTTGGGCCCAACCCGGTGGTGCTCAGGGGTTACTCCTGGCTGTCTGCTCAGAAATAGAGAAATAGCTCCTGGCAGGCAAGGGGGACACCGGGATTCGAACCAACCACCTTTGGTCCTGGACCAGCTGCTTGCAGGGAGTGATTCTTAAGCATAGAGCCAGGAGGAATCATGACTATTGCCAGGTATGGACCCAAGCCAAACTCATTTTTTGTCTTATTCAGTATCTTTGTCTCCTAGCCTCAGGAACTGTTGGAACAATTTCTTTTTTTTTTCTTTTTGGCCACACCCAGCGGTGCTCAGGGTTACTCTTGGCTGTCTGCTCAGAAATAGCTCCTGGCAGGCACGAGGGACCATATGGGACACCGGGATTTGAACCAACCACCTTTGGTCCTGGATCGGCTGCTTGCAAGGCAAACGCCGCTGTGCTATCTCTCCGGGCCCGGAACGATTTATTTTTGAAAATATTACTTTAAGAGGCTAGTCTTTTAGTTGTTAAAGTTACTTTTTCATTTATCATGACATCAGGCATTTGATTGAAGTTTGTTTTTGGGCCACACTTGGTGACGCTCCGGGGTTACTTCTGGCTATGCACTCAGAAATTGCTCCTGGCTTTGGGGGTCCATGTGGGATGCCGGGGGATAGAACTACGGTTCGCCCTAGGTTAGCCTCGTGCAAGGCAAATGCCTTACCACTTGCGCCACTGCTCCAGCCATTGATCGAAGTTTTTTTTTTTTTGGGTTTTTGGGCCACACCCAGTGACGCTCAGGGGTTACTCCTGGCTATGCGCTCAGAAGTCACTCCTGGTAGGCACGGGGGACCATATGGGAACCGGGGGATCGAACCGTGGTCCGTCCTAGGCTAGCGCAGGCAAGGCAGCAGGCACCTTACCTCCAGCGCCACCGCCTGGCTCCCAAAATGCAGACATACTTTTTTTTTTTTTTTGGTTTTTGGGTCACACCCGGCAGTGCTCAGGGGTTACTCCTGGCTCCAGGCTCAGAAATTGCTCCTGGCAGGCACGGGGGACCATATGGGGCACCAGGATTCGAACCAATGACCTTTTGCATGAAAGGCAAAACACCCTACCTTCATGCTATCTCCCGGGTCCTAATAATTTGGTTTTCTTTTTTCTTTTTCTTTTTTTATTTTTTGATTGAAGTTTTATAGTAATTTTTAGAGTAGTTCATAGTAAAATATTTCAGTCCTTTATTTCCTGTGATGGAATAGTTGTATCTGGCTTTATTTTAGAAATGACTGAAATCCATAATTAATGTATTATTTTTATTCTGCTCTATAGATGACAGTTAGGGCCAATCAAAACCCCAACAAGAGAGGGTTATAAACAGGGTTTAATTGAGGGAGAGGCAAAATAGAGAGGCCAGGGGTCTTACAGCCAGTCTCCTAGACTGAGAGGGAGAGAGAAGGTCAGGCTGGACTAGGGCCAGGAGTCATTCAGGGAAAGGACCAGAGAAAGGAAAAAGTAGCAAAAGGCAGCTGGAGTGTCTGGCAGTTTTTCCAACATTTAGGCAGCATCAGCTGGAACAATCCGGCAGAGGAGGGGTGGCCCCTAGCACTTCAGCCCCAGCTTTAGAACCTGTCCCCCAACTTTCTTACTGAGGCTATTACAAGGGGTGGTCATATAGTAATGGATATCTTCGCCCTTAAGGACTGACCAGGGGCCATAAGAGTCTTTTTTTTGTTTGTTTTTGGGTCATACCTGATGGTGCTCAGGTGTTTTTCTTGCCTCTGTACTCAGAAGTCTGTGCTCCTGGCAGACTTGGGGGACCATATGGGATGTTGGATTCGAACCTGGGTCTATCCTGTGTTGGCCGTGTGCAAGGCACACACCTTACCACTGTACTATCATTCCAGCCGTAAGAGTTATTTTCTTATATCTTATATATATAAGATATATATAT
>PVKC010041947.1:0-12054 GCA_004027635.1 Crocidura indochinensis
AGGGGTTACTCCTGGCTATCTGCTCAGAAATCGCTCCTGGCAGGCACGGGGGACCATATGGGACCCCGGGATTCGAACCAACCACCTTAGGTTCTGGATCATCTGCTTGCAAGGCAAACACTGCTGTGCTATCTTTTCGGGCCCCCTGGGTCAGTTTTTAGGCACCTTTCTTGCTAGGGCTGATGGAACCCTATGTGATGTCATGAATTAAACTGAGTCAGTTGAGCACAAGGTCAGCAGCAACTTAGTCCCTGTATTATCCCTTCAACCCCCATGTGAGGTTATTTTTCTTTAACTTGAAGGTACTGATAGCACCTAAGCCATGAATGTTATTTAATACCCATTATCAGCCTACCAAATCTTTTTAATGCTTCCAGAAGCTGCTTTCGCACACATCGGAAATGCCAAGTGAGAAAGTGAAGATGGATTTTAGTCTGTTCCAACATAATGTTTTTGGAAACTACTTTCAGAGTATCAGAATAGTATCCCTTTCAATGATTTTGGATTAAGGCAGCTTTGAAATTGGATTATATGAAATTCCTTAAGGATATAACTGTTGAGTCCTAGCCATCTCTCTTTGTGTGACCACCTTTATGGCTGGTCATGGAGAGCCAGGATGGAGCATGAGATTCTCATTTTGAAGCTGCATAATGACTTGACGTCATAGCATGATCAAAGTGTTCTGCAAATACTTACTCTAGTTATTGTTGTTGTTTTGTTCTTGCTAATAATTGTATTTATGCCCTTATATTATAATCATCCAAAGAAAGATTAAAACAAGATGTGTGAGTTTGCCTTGCAGATGGTCACCCTTAGAATTCTCTAAAATTGCCACAGTTCATGGAAGCTTTATTTTCAAGGCAGTGTGGTTGAGATTTAAGTGTTTTATTGTTTTGTTTTGTTTTTTACCTTTCAAAGCTGAATAACAAAGGTACTTTAATCTTCTCTCCTTAATGCTATCCACTCAGGTAAAGTTTAGTGCAGCTTTATCTAGATGGTGTTTCTGCCTCTGAATGAAACCTTTGTACTAGCTTTCCAGCTGCAAAGAGAAACTAAACAGTTACAAAGGAAAAACAGAATATCTTACTAATTTATTTAAAGGATGCTCAAAACACAGAAAACCTGGGAGGGGGATTAGAATATGATTTATTGTCTGGTTATCAGTAATTTCTTCCCCTTCGAGATTTCAATGATGTAGGACAACTGGAAAACATTCTTAGAGAGTCTTACAAATAGTTTTTGTTCAGAACCAGCTAAGTGCTCCAAGAATAGTCATTATAGATTCACACAAACAGCAGTACTGTTTGCTCTAGTTCTTTGGTTCTCCTCTAGTAGATTTAGATGTGTGAAAGTGATGTCAGGGTCTAGCTTAAAAAGTAAAGGAAATAAGAAGCCCTTTGCCGATACTGCTCAGCTGTGTAAAAATACAAGAGTAAATCAAGGAGCTGAGTATTAAAAGGTATCAGTATTTAGATTGATGCAAAGCGCTTGAAACTCACATTCGAAAGTGAGAATAACCATGCTCTGTTAATTCTGGGGACTGGCATCTTTGGTGGCATTGTTTGTTATTTAATTAAGATTTAAGAAAAGGGCTGGAGTGATAATACATCAGGCAGAGTGCTTGCCTTGCACACAGCCAACCCAGGTTTGATTCCCAGCGCCCATTGTGGTTTCCTGAGCCCCAGCAGGCCTGATTCCTTAATTTAGAGCCAGGAATAAACCCTAAACACCATTGGGTGTGGTCCATATCCCCCTCCAAAAATAAATAAATAAAAAGGAAGAGAAAATTGAGAGAAATGAAGTCAGGGGCTGAGAGAATTCTCCCATCAGTTACATCAAAAGAAAAACATCAAGTGAAATAAATCATTTCTGCATCTTGGATAGGAGGAAGAACTTTATTATTTCAGGGCTGCTCTGGGGAAGTTAGAATATTATGCAGCTTCTTCCCCATCAATTAAACAGACTTTAGATTTATATACTTTTTCTTTCAGACACCATGATTTATAATACTATTAGCAATTGGGTTTCATTCATATAATGTTCTAACACACACCCCCCTACACACACACACCATTGTCCCCACTCAGCCCAACCTCACCCCTAAACATGCACTGTTTTGTTTGTTTCTCCTTTTTTGGAGGGAGGTTGGTGGTAATCATACTTCTGGTGCTCCGAACTCATTCCTGACTATCTCAGGGAACACTCCTTGGCAGTCTTATGGGGACCACAATGGGGGCAGGAATCAAACTGGGGTTGGCCAGGTAAAATATAGGCACCTAATTTATTTACTCTATTATCTCTCTGCCTTTGTATATATTTTTGACATATTCCATCCCTTCAACAAGAGGAGAAATTTACATTTGAAGTAAGTTAGGACTGAACAAGGCATTTATCTTTTGGAGAGGTTGTAGTAATTTCCTAAATCTTGGCTGATCTAAGACTGCATCTACGCAATGGAAGTTTGAGGTAGGGTTTACCCATGAATAAATGTGTGTGTGTGTGTGTGTGTGTGTGTGTGTGTGTGTGTATTTATCGTGAGGCTTGTTTTCAGCATTTATATATATGTACATATACATATATATAAATGCTGAAAACAAGCTTCACATGATAAATAATTCTAAGTTTTATTATTTTAAAATAATAAAAATTTCTGTTAAAAATATTGGGGCTGGAGAGATAGCATGGAGGTAAGGCATTTGCCTTTCATGCAGAAGAATGGTGGTTCAAATCCTGGCATCCCATATGACCCTCCCCCCCTGCTGCCAGGAGAGATTTCTGAGTGCATAGCCAGGAGTAGCCCCTGAGCACTGCTGGGTGTGACCCAAAAACCAAAAAAATAAAATAAAATAAAAATACACAGGTACCACACACAGTGGTGTTGGGTATATTAGGTCACTATGGGGGTCAGCAGTGCTAGGATTGAAGCTTGGGCCCTTGCACAAGCAGACATGTGCCTACTACTTGAGCTATCTCCCTAACTGTAATATTTTTTTTTTTTTTTTGGTTTTTGGGTCACACCCGGCAGTGCTCAGGGGTTACTCCTGGCTCCATGCTCAGAAATTGCTCCTGGCAGGCATGGGGGACCATATGGGGCACCGGGATTCAAACCGATGACCTTTTGCATAAAAGGCAAATGCCTTACCTCCATGCTATCTCATGGGCCCCCCTAACTGTGATTTTTAACTAGACGGGGTCCATCTAAGTCATGCTCAGGGGCCTAGAACTAATCTTGGCAATATTGAGTCAGCTAGTCCTGAATGTTTAAGAACCTCCAGAAATGTACTCAGTGGTGCTGGATGGAGGGAGAGAGTTAGAAAACAGGATACTGGGATCAAGCTCAGGGCCTCAGGAATGCAAAGCATGTTCTTCAACCCTTGTAGCTATCTCCTCACACCCACTTAGTTTAAATGACTTCATTTTATTAAAATTTTTCGAATTAGGGGCCCGGGAGATAGCATGGAGGTAAGGCGTTTGCCTTTCATGCAAAAGGTCATCGGTTCGAATCCCGGTGCCCCATATGGTCCCCCGTGCCTGCCAGGAGCAATTTCTGAGCATGGAGTCAGGAGTAACCCCTGAGCACTGCCGGGTGTGACCCCCCCAAAAAAATTTCGAATTAAAATGTTATTAAATTCTAAAAATTATATTTTCTCTGGTCTCCCTGAGCATTGCCAGACATGTAGAGCCAGGGGTAACCCTGAGCACTGCTGAGTGTGGCCCCAAACCAAAACCAAAAACAAACAAGCAAAATTATATTTTCTCAGTGGTCTATTAATATTTTAATAAATAGCTAAATAGTTTCAAGACTTAATGTTCACTGATAGAAAACATCTTTGAAATAGAAAATAAACCTGTGATTTTGTTTCCCCATGTGTACCAAGCAAAGCTGTCATTCTCAGGCTAGGCAACATTTTCATCAACTCTGCAGTTTATTCCCTTCACCAACTACTGATAATATGCTTAGGTCACTCACAAGAGAAAAGCTGTCAGCATTAATGTTATCCAGCACTTTCAAAATATTTTTGGTCTAGAATAAAATGCTAAACTGTTCCTTTAGTCCAACAATTTCATTTGATCCTATTGCTTATTTGCATAAGGTATGATTTTTTTTGACATTGATATAGGTGACTTTTTCCAATTTATTTTAAGGATTACCAAAAGACTGAGAATTTCCATTTTCCACATCAAAACAAACAATGGAAAGGAATAGAGCCAATCGATGAGGTTCAGCAAGCAGTCCTGTGTGGAAGTCTCTTTCGTGGTATACGAAGAGATTGGCTGTATCATTCCTCACCTCTCAGCTTCTTTCGGCAATAACTATATGTTATTCATACAGCATGGAAGGGAGAAAACAGATGAAACATAGTCTAATATAAACAATTGAAGCCAAATCCTTTTCATTCTAAGATGTCAAAAAGGGAGGAGTTTTCTGGAACATGGATACAGAAAAGAAAGTTTCACTGCTGTTAATCAATAATCACAGCAGAAACTGGTTAAGAAAAAATTGAGCTCTATTTTCTACAAGAAAATGACTTTTATTAGTTGTGCAGAGGTCGGACCTACATGAGCTATAGTCCAGACTTCAAAGAGAGGCAATAGAGGGTCTATTATATGCTCCATAGAATTAGGGTGAGGCTGTACTTACATAGTGAAAATGACTTTTAATACAGTATTTTTTTCCAGGAAATTCATACATATTTACGAGTGAGCGAATATACATTTGGAAATCATACAGACATAGATCACATATATAAAAAGCAGAGAAACATTAGGACTGTGTATTTTTAATATTAGTAATGAGGAAAAGATAATTATAGACCAAGGAGGGCCCCATTGTTGAGTCTTTAATAATCAGCATTGCTCCTTTAGGGTTCTGGGGTTCTTATCAGTGAGAAGTAACTATTGAAAGAATAGTTGAAATTATGATAAAATTCTCCTTTTATCATACAAAGATCCTTCTTAAACTTACTGGGATGCATTCATTTTTACTACATTTGTGGGGGGAGTAAGCATATAGTAGATTTCCAAAGAGTTCTGAGATTATTTCTTTATTTTTAAAGGTTTATTGATTGATTGGTTTTGGGACAACACCCGTTGATGCTCAGGAGCTACTCCTGGCTCTGTGCTCAGAAATTGCTCCTGGCAAGCTTGGGGGACCATATGGGATGCCAGGAATCATCCCGGGTCAGCCGCATTCAAGGTAAATGCCTTACCTCTGTGCCTTACCTCAGTTCCTCTGAAATTATTTCTCAGGTCTAATGATTCTTCTTTTTCTTTTAATTTGTGAAAATGATTGTATCTCAGTGAGGTCATTAAGTCATTGTCAGAATGTTTTGTATTCTTTTGTTGCTAGTTGACCATTCTGTTATTTTTTTCTGAACATTAGGTGTCTTCATATACACATTGGTGTCTAGATTGCTGTATTTTTATGGGGATTAAAGTATTAAAGAAATTAGAGTTGTCAGAAATTCCAAGAACTATTGCTAATGCTGGGGCTTTTGTGGGGTGTGTTTTCAGCTGCCAGACCTTATGGAAGTACAAGAAGGTGGAGAAAGGGTGCTTGCACTCAATTCAAAAGTGTCCTGATGATGTCAGCCCAAATAGTGGCATATCTGGAGTTTGGTTAGATTGTTGTCTCTGCAGAGAGCTGTAGAGAAATAGTGAAGCTGGACCATTGTCAAAGTGGCAGTTTTAGGGAATGGGTGTAGCTGTGTGGCTTTGTCAGAGTGGGAACTCTCTTCTTCGAAGATGGCTGTTTTCTGTTGTGTGACTGGGGTTCCTGTAATTTATTATGGACTGGTTTACATCTCCTTCATGAGTAGAATGAGTCTATGCAGTTGGCTGAAAGCAGACATGGTGACAGTGTTTGTCTAAATCATTATTATTTGTAAGTTATGTCTCAAAGCACTCTTCACATCTAATAATTGTAGTTAATTGGTATAATTTTCCTACCCTGTGGTCTCCTCTTTTATTCCTGTTATTGGAAATGTGTTGTCTGAAGTACAATTTTTTAGTAAAACAGACCTGAAGTTGAGAGTTTAATCCCCAACACCTCTCCACATGTGGAGTGCTACCACCTTGATGCCAAAAACGTGCAATCTCAGGTGTGCCCCAAACCGTATGTGTGAATCCTGGACATAGCAAAGGCAAAGAGATGAGAAGTTTAGAAAAGAAGAAAAGACTTTGCAATATACTCAGCAAGGATATTGAAAAAACTACATATAGCTATTTACAATAGTCAGACTCTGGAAACAACCAAGATGCCCTTCAATAGATGAATGTCTAAAGAAGCTGTGATATATATACACATGAAATATTATGCAGATGGCATGAAATTTTTCTTTACATGGATGTACATGCTATTATGCTGAGTGAAATAAGTCAGAGGGAGCAGAGGGAGAGAGATAGACTCAGAATAGTCTCTCTCTTCTATGGGTTTTAAGAAAAATAAAAGACTTTTTTTTTTTTTTTTAGTTTTTGGGTCACACCCGGCAGTGCTCAGGGGTTACTCCTGGCTCCATGCTCAGAAATTGCTCCTGGCAGGCACGGGGGACCATATGGGGCACCGGGATTTGAACTGATGACCTTTTTGCATGAAAGGCAAATGTCTTATCTCCATGCTATCTCCCGGGCCCCAATAAAAGACATTTTTACAGTAATTCTCAGAGATAAAAGAGAGGAGGGCTGGAAGGTCCAGCTCCTGACATGAAGCTCACTACAAAGAATGATCAGTGCAGTTAGAGAAATAACTACATTGATAACTATAATAATGTGAATGAATGAGGAAGTAGAAAGTTTGTCTAGAGTACAGACAGGGGTGGGGGTGGGGAGGAGGGAAATTTGGGACATGTTACATGGTGAAGGGGGGTATTCTTTACATGACTGAAACCCAACTACAATCATATTTGTAATCAAGGTGTTTAAATAAAGATATTAATAAAAATAAAAGAGAAAAACCTGCATCTTGAAAACTCCATCTTTTAAAAGAATTAGAAGCACAAGGTAATGGATAGGCATTCCTTATTCTTGGAAGATTTGGTTCTTTCTTGGATTCTTTGGTCTTCTAGGTGCATCCAGGGCTCTGATCCCCACCCGCTTCGAGCCCCTCACCCTGTGACACTTCTCCCCGGCTATCCTACACCAGGAAGCTGATATGCCACTAACCACCTCACAAACCCAAAACTGCACAGATAGACTAATTTTCTTTCTTTTTTTTGGTTTTGGGGCCACACCCAGTGACGCTCAGGGGTTACTCCTGGCTATTCGCTCAGAAGTAGCTCCTGGCAGGCACGGGGGACCATATGGGGAACCGGGGGATCGAACTGCGGTCTGTCCTAGGTTAGCACAAGGCAAGGCAGGCACCTTACCTGCAGCACCACCGCCCAGCCCCCAGCGCCACTGCCCGGCCCCCCAGATACACTAATTTTCATGTGACAACTTCACCCCTTCTACTCCACTAACACTACGTAGTTCTGTTTTTTTTTAATATAATATCTTTATTTAAACACCATGATTGCAAACATGATTTTAGTTGTGTTTCAGTCATAAAAAGAACGCCCTCCCCCCTTCACCAGTGCAACATTCCCTCATTTCCTTCCTCCTCCATCCTCTGCCTGTATTCAAGACAGGCATTCTACTTCTCTCATTCATTAACATTGTCATGGTAGTATAATTAGTTCTGTAACTGCACTCACCACTCTTTGTGGTTAGCTTCATATGATGAGCCGGTCTTTCCAGCCTTCATCTCTGGGCATTATTTCAATAATGTCTTTTGTTTTTCTTAAAACCCAAAGATGAGGGGCTAGAGAGATAGCACAGCTATAGGGCATTTGCCTTAGACGCAGAAGGATGGTGGTTCAAATACTGGCCTCCCATATGGTCCTCCGAGCCTGCCAGGAGCGATTTCTGAGTGTAGAGTCAGAGTAGCTCCTGAGCCCTGCCAGGTGTGACCTAAAAACAAAAACAAAAAAACAAACAAAAAAACCCCAAAGATGAGTGAGATTTTTCTCTGTCTATTTCTCTCCCTCTGACTTATTTCGCTCAGCATACTAGTTTCCATGTCCATCCATGAATAGGAAACTTTCATGACTTCATCTCTCTTGATGGCTGTATAATATTCCATTGTGCATATGTACCACAGTTTCTTCAGTCATTCATCTGTTGAAGGGCATCTTTCTGTTTTTTGATATCTTGCTTCAAATACCTCCACAATTGTCCATTAGGTAAACAGCATCACAAGTTATTTTCCTTTATGGACACTGAAATAGCTTGTTAGGGCATTTACATTATTAAATTAACAGATTATAGAGAATAATAATGTGCTGAAATATAAAGAAACAGTTCAGATCTCAGATCAATGGTTATCTGAGTCTCAAATCACAGTACCCATAAGTTCTTAAAAACAATGAAGAAGCAAAGGAATTCATATGCTCTGAAAGACAGGAACGCTAGTTTTGCCAAATCATCAAGCTCAAACAAAACCTCATTCCTCATTAATGAGGAATTTAAAAGAAATGTTTTTGCAGTTACTTGGAAATAATTGGAAGAACAATTCAACCAACTGAAAGATGAACTGATCCATAGAATCAAAGTCCATACAAATGGAATTCAAGGAACCAGCCACAACAACAGAATTCAACATGCAAAGAACCATATTAAAGACAGTGATATTGAAGAAAAGACACTGACCAAAACTGAAGTGACAAAAAAAAAAGAGAGAAGAGAGAAAAGACTGTAATTTATGATAGAAAATAGCCAGAGGAATGATCTTCAAATCATAGGAATAACAGAAGGTGAGGAGAAATGGAAAGGGAAAGAATGGATGGCAGAAGAAATATTCACCAAGAACTCTCCTGATCTCTGGAGAGAGGCTCCTCTATAGATTCAAGAGGTTTAAAGATAACTAAATAAAATAAACTCAAACAGAAATACACCAAGACACACAGTAATCAAAATGGTCAAATCAAAAAACAAATACAAACTACTGAAAGCAACAAGAGAGGAAAAAGCCCTCAATTATGAGTGAACCCCTGTGGAAAATCGTATGGAAAGTCTTTGATAAATTTAGAATTGAGCTGGCAATATGACCCAGCAATTCCACTTTTAGGTATTTATCCCAGGACTTAAAACATTCATTCAAAACGATAAGCACCTCATTATTCACTGCTTCAATGGATACAATAGCTAATATATGGAATCAACTTAGGTATCCAATGGCAGATGAATGGATTATGAAGATGTAGGACATTTACATAATGGAATAGTATGTGGCTGCAAGGAGTGGAGTAATCATACAATTTGTTGCAATCTGGTTGGAATTGGAAGATATGTTGAGCAAAGTAATTCAGAAGAAGAAAAACAAACACTGGATGATCTCACTGATCTGTAATATATAAGACATTAGGAACTGTGATGTAGAAAGGGGGGTGAAGCCTAGATCACCCTCAACCCCATAACCTATGGAGGAAAAGAACAGAGAAAAAAAAGAAATCAAGACAGGAAGGATGATTAGAAAGAGAAATAATGGGGGAACAGGTCTGGGTATCAGTTAGTTATACTAGGGAAGTGGGAGAACGGTATAGCTATATATACAAAATACAGACTCAGAAACATTGAAAAAATGAGATCTAAGCTGAAATCATGTAACTTTAATGTGCCTGTCAAGGTGGCAGGAGGGGGGAGGGTAGGGAATGATGGAGTATGGGAGCACTGGTGATAGGATCTAATACTGGTGATGGGTTGAACTATTGTATGCCTAAAACTCAATTATCAGTAACTTTGTAAACCACAGTTCATAAAAAAAAAAGAAAGAAAGAATGCACAGGATTCTGAGAGAAAAGGTACTGAATTTATATTATACTTTCACAAGATAATCTTCAACAGATAAAAAGCAACAGTGTATAGCCTATCAGAAAAATCTTTTTTTTTTTATTTCTCTCTTTCCCTTTCTTCGCTTTGTTGCTATTGTGGATATGAAAGGAACCAGACATTTCACAAGTGCATAGTTATGCTCTAGGTGGATCACACATAAGGTTGCTGTCTCCATAGTTTCAGCCATGGTACTCCCAAAGGTTTGCATTACTTTTGTTGTGCTTTTACCCAAACTTGCCAGGAGTCACACTTTCTGGCTGGGGCACTTGTTTTTAGTTGCAGTGCACATGGTGGGTCTCATCCCTTTTCATGATCCTGATACACACCTGGCTGCCAGGTAGCTGGAAATTGTGTGTGATCCCCATCAGACCTGTCAGGCTCAAATAATCTAGCTGCCAAGATTGTACTAACTTCACTATATGCTAGTAGCTTTACTTATGCTAGTCTTTGTTGCTGAGGCACACACATCCCAAGGCCCTAATATTGTTTAGTCTATGACAGTGTTTTCTTTTCTTTCTTTTTTTTTTTTTTTTTTTTTTTTTTTTGTTTTTGGGTCACACCCGGCAGTGCTCAGGGGTTACTCCTGGCTCCATGCTCAGAAATTGCTCCTGGCAGGCACGGGGGACCATATGGGGCACCGGGATTCGAACCGATGACCTTTTACATGAAAGGCAAACGCCTTACCTCCATGCTATCTCCCGGGCCCCTGACAGTGTTTTCTATCTTGGTTTCTATCTGTTCCCCTGTTCTTTTTCTATTTCCTCAGAGCGAATGAAATATTGTTATACCGCTTTGTGTTATTTCAGGTATAACTACCGGTACTACTTACTCATTGTTTTGTTGTAATATTTTAGTTAAACGTGTTCAAATTAGAGTTTGAATGATGGAAGAAAGAGGGGAGCCAGAGTGACAGCACAGTGGGTAGGGCATTTGCCTTGTATGCAGCTGACCGTGATTTAATCCCTGGCATCCTCTATGGTCCTCCAAGCAGTATAATGGGTAACTCCTGAGTGTATAGCCATCAGTAACCCCCGAGTATCACCAGGTATATCCCCAAAACAAACAAGAACAAAAATGGAGTAAAGGGTCCAGAGCAATAATATATAGTGTTTACCTTTTCCAAACCTTTAATCTCAGAACTCCATTTGGTCATCTGAGTCTTGTCAGAAGTGAACCCTAAGCGTAGATCAAGGAATAAGCCCTGTGTACCACTGGGTCCAAAAACCAAAAATTAAAAAATTGAAAATAAAAATGGAGTTAAGAATATACCTAAAGATGGGGCTGGAGAGATAGCATGGAGGTAAGGCGTTTGCCTTGCATGCAGAAGGACGGGGTTCAAATCCAGGCATCCCATATGGTCCCCTGAGCCTGCCAGGAGTGATTTCTGAGCATAGAGCCAGGAATAACCCTTGAGTGCTACCAGGTGTGACCCCCCCCCAAAAAAAAAAGAATATACCTAAAGAAGGAACAACAGCACCTTTTCTGCTGCTCACATCACAGTCTATGCTGTGTACTTTCTCTCTTGACTCTCCATCCATTGCTCTTAATTATTCTATTTGACTTCACTTAAAAAATGGTGAGACATTCTAGTGATAGCAGCCTTTTCTGCCAGAATTCTGTTTGGAGCTAACTCTGCCTTTTTTCCCTTGTCCTATCACAAAATTGAGCTGTGACCTGGTATGAAGCTAACATTGACAATCATGTCATACAGCACATATTCATTAATGATTGTGATCAATATAAATAAATAGTACTGTATTCTGTTACACTGTCCCTTCCACACTATAAAAAAATCTTAGAAGTTACCTTGGAAAATATGAAGTAACTTCCTTCCAATTAAATTTATATGCCATACAGGTATGACTTTTGTAAAACAGCAAATAAACTTACAAGTAGCTAGGTACTAGCAATTTGGTCAAGAAGACATTTATATGATATATTTTTATAGCAATGATAAATAACAATGCAAATCTATATGGGACTGTTAAAGATCATTAATAATGAAATATACATTTGTATTTAAGTATATAAGATTGTGTAGCTGGGGCCCGGGAGATAGCATGGAGGTAAGGCGTTTGCCTTTCATGCAAAAGGTCATCGGTTCGAATCCCGGTGCCCCATATGGTCCCCCGTGCCTGCCAGGAGCAATTTCTGAGCATGGAGCCAGGAGTAACCCCTGAGCACTGC
>PVKC010041948.1:0-12054 GCA_004027635.1 Crocidura indochinensis
TGTTCCTTCCCTCTGCTCCTTCTCCCCATTGGCCTGTGACGTTTCCAGAGGTGGCTCTAAGTGGGAGACATTCCTTCCCTCCGCCCCTTCCCCCCGTCGTGTCTGTGACATTTCCAGAGGTGGCTCCAGGTGAGAGATGTCCCTTTCCCTCTGCCCCTTTCCCCTGTCACATCTGTGAGGTTCCCAGATGTGGCTCCAGGTGGGAGACATTCCTTCCCCTCTGCCCCTTCCCCCGTCGGGTCTGTGGCATTTCCAGAGGTGGCTCCAGGTGGGAGACGTTTCTTTCCTCTGCCCGTTCCCCCAGCAACGTTTCCAGGGGCGGCTCCAGGTGTGAAACATTCCTTCCCCCCCTTCTCCCTGTTGCATCTGTGACATTTCCAGAGGTAGCTCCAGGTGGGAGATGTTCCTTCCCCTCTACCCCACCCCCACATCGCGTCTGTGACGTATCCAGAAACAGGTCTAGGTAGGAAACATTCCTTCCCTTCATCACATCTGTGAAGTTCCAGAGGCGGTTCCAGGTGGGAGACGTCCCTTTCCCTCCGTCCCTTCCCCCCGTCGCATCTGTGACATTTCCAGAGGCGACTCCAGACGGGAGATGTCCCTTTCCCTCCACCCCTTCCCCCTGTCGTGTCTGTGAGGTTCCCAGATGCAGCTCCAGGTGGGAGACTTTCCTTCCCCTCTGCCCCTTCCCCTGTCGTGTCTGTGGCATTTCCAGAGGTGGCTCCAGGTGGGAGACGTTTCTTCCCTCCATCCCTTCTCCCCGTCGCATCTGTGACATTTTCAGAGGCAGCTCCAGGTGGGAGAGACCCTTTCCCTCCGCCCCTTCTCCCTGTTGCATCTGTGACGTTTCCAGAGGCGGCTTCAGGTGGGAGACATTCTTTCCCTCTGCCCATGTCTGTGACGTTTCCAGAGGCGGCTCCAGGTGGGAGACGTTCCTTCCCCCCTCCTTCCCCCCTTCGTGTCTGTGAGGTTTCCAGAGGCGGCTCCTGGTGTGAGACATTCCTTCCCCTCTGTCCCATTCCCCCATCGTGCCTGTGACGTTTCCGGAAGTGGCACTAGGTAATAGACGTTCTTTCCCTCCATTGCATCTGTGAGGTTCCCAGAGGTTCCCAGGTGGGAGACGTCCCTTTCCTTCCACCCATTCCCCCTGTCGTGTCTGTGAGGTTTCCAGAGGCGGCTCCAGGTGGGAGAGATTCCTTCCTCTCTCCCCCATCCCCCATCTGTCTGTGACATTTACAGAAGCAGCTCTAGGTAGGAGGCGTTCCTTCCCTCCGTTGCGTCTGTGAGGTTCCCAGAGGTGACTCCAGGTGGGAGAATCCCTTTCCCTCTGCCCCTTCTCCCTGTTGCGTTTGTGACGTTTCCAGTGGCAGCTCCAGGTGGGAGTTGTTCCTTCCCCCTGCTCTTCTCGCCATTGCATCTGTGACATTCCAGAGGTGGCTCCAGTTGGGAGATGTACCTTTCCCTCTGCCCCTCCCCCCTATCACGGCTGTGAGGTTTTCAGGGTCGACAGTCACCAGGGGACTCTCTGTCGTCTACGCCCCACCCCCAACCACATCTCCAAGACTTCTGGCGCCCCCTGCTGGAACATGCTAGGAACCATAGACGAGAGGGTTTTCCAACAGAGGCCTGGAGGAGGCAGGTTCCTCTGACCTCCAGGTAGGGGAGAGGCAAAGGAGCCAGGCTCAACAGCACACCCCACCATTGGGGCCAGGAGCAGTACTGCACTGGCTGCAGCAAGAGGGGGGAACACTAACCAGGCTCCCACTAGAGGGCACGCTAGAGACCAAACCTCAGCCAGCCCACTCTACAGTTCCACTCATAACTGCAACCCAGAGAAGGGACCCAACCCCACACCCCAGGGAGCAAAAGCAGGCCAATTGGAAGGTACTGCTCTACAAGCCACACTGCAAAAAAAATGGGTAAAAGGAAGAGGACCCTAACAGCTGAAGATACAGAGAGAACCGCTACTAAGTTCCCAAGTCCACCAAAACGCACAGAATCAAGTGATGAAAATTTAAAAGCAGCCATGAGAAAGGAAATGAAAGCCATGGTACAAGAAATGAGAGATTCACTAGCCACTGAGTATATGAAATCCAAGGAGGAACAAATTAGACAAATTAAAGAAGATCTGATACAGAATATGTGAGACTCCATACAAAAGCAACTAAAAGATTTAACAGACACCGTAAAAAGTCAGATGAGCAGATGAGCAGAATCACTGAGATGGAGAAGCACATTCTAGTACTTGAAGGAAAACTTCAAAATAAAAATGACTAGGAAACCAACAAGAAATTAAAAGGCAAGGCACTTGAAGGAAAAGTCCAGTACTTAATGAACAAAGACAAAAGAAATAATCTAAGAATTGTAGGTATACCAAAAGAGGATGAGAGAGGAAAAGGGGAAGAACAAGTGGTAAGAGAAATAATAGCAGAAAACTCCCCAACCTTTGGAAAGAGGACCCAGTGCAAATCCAGGAAGTGAAAAGAGTCCCTAATAAAATAGACCCTAATAAACCAACACCAAGACATATAATAATCCAAATGGCAAAAAAAAAGAAAAAAGAAAATGATGAACTCCTTAAAGCAAAAAGGGAAAAAGGAAACCTCAAGTACAAAGGAAGGGACATAGGAATCAAACCAGATCTTCCATTTGAAAGAATTCAAGCAAGAAGACAGTAGAATGAAATATTTAAATGACTGAATGAAAGAAATTTTCAGCCTAGGGTATAATACCGAGCAAGACTCTCATTCATATGGGATGGTAGCCTAAAAACATTCTCATACAAAAAAAGAACTTGCATTATTTGTGCAAGGAAAGCTAATTCTAAATGACCCACTCAAAGACGAACTACACAATCCATACCCCCGATTGTAACAACAACCACCCTACAGAACACAATTGCACAACAGCTCTCTCTGTCTATAATCTCCTAAATGTTAATGCACTAAACTCTCCCATTAAAAGACACAGAGTAGAGAACTGGATTAAAAAAAAATAAACCGGACTTCTGCTGCTGGCAAGAAACACATCTACAAGTACAGGACAGGCATAGGCTTAGAATAAAAGGATGGAAATCAATCTTTAAAGCCAATGGAAAACAAAAAGAGCAACAAAAATGGAAAACAAAAAAGATCAGCGACAGCCATTCTTATATCTGATCAAATTCCATTCAATCTTGAGAAAGTGATCAGTGACAAAGAGGGCCACTACAAACTAATCAGGGGAACAATAGATCAAGAGGTTTTAACCCTGATCAACATTTATGCACCTAATGTAGAATCAACAAAATATGTGAGGCAGTTGCTCATTAACCTGGAGAAACACATGATGGGAAATGTGATAATAGTAGGAGATTTCAATACTCCACTATCACCACTGGACAGATCCACCAAACAGAAAAATAGCAAAGAAATAGGAGCCCTAAATAAAAAATTAGAATAGTTATTGCTAATAGACTTATATAGGGCCCTCCACCCCAAGAACAGAATACACATTGTTCTCAAGCCCTCATGGAACCATCTCCAGAATAAACCATGTCTTAGAATAAAATCAAACCTATATAAGACCACAAATGTAAGGATCATTAGAAGCAACCTATCAGATCACTACACAACAGAGGTCAAGATTAATTGCAAGAAGAAGCAATGGAAAAATTAACACCTGGAGATTAAATAACACACTGCTCATGAACAGCTGGATCAAAGATCAAATCAAGGAAGAAATAAAAAGATTCCTTGAGACAAAGATAATGAAGAGACAACTTGTCAAAATTCATGGGATACAGCAAAATCAGTAATTACAGTGAAGTTCATAGCAATACAGGCCTATGTCAAGAAAGGGGAAAATGACAAAATCAACAGTTTAAATGATCACCTCAAGTAATTGGAACAACAGCAGCAGAGAAATCCAACCACAACCAGAAGGCAAGAAATAATAAAAAACAGAGCAGAAATAAACAACATAGAATCTAAGAAAACAATACAAAAAAAATCAATGAGACCAGGAGTTGGTTTTTCGAAAAAATAAACAAGATAGACAAACCACTGGCAAAACTCACCAAAAGAAAGAGGGAAAAACCCAAATCAGTAGGACCACAAATGAAAGGAGAGAGATTACAACTGAACTCCAAGAAATACAACATATCATGAGATCATATTATGAACAACTATACTCAGCTAGGCTAGATAACCCAGTAGTAATCGACAGATTCTTGGAAATATACCATCTTCCGAGACTAGAAAAAGAACTAGTAAGCCTAAACAGACCAATCACCTCAGAGGAAATTGAAGATGTAATTAAGAAACTCCCTAAGAACAAAAGTCCAGGCGCAGATGGTTTTACAGGTAAATTCTATCAAACATCCGAGAAGACCTACTATTACTCTTCCATAGGCTCTTCCAAACCATATAAAAAACAACGATCCTACCCAATTCCTTTTATGAGGCTAATATCACACTCATTCCCAAAGAGGGCAAAGACACCACCAAGAAAGAAAACTACAGACCAATCCCACTAATAAATATAGATGCAAAGATATTCAACAAAATTTTAGCAAGCCTAATCCAGCACTTCATCAAAAAGGTCATACATAATGACCAAGTGGGTTTTATACGAGGAATGCAAGGTTGGTTCAACATATGCAAATAAATCAACATTATACATCACATCAACAACAAGAAAGACAAAAACCACATGATCATATCAATCGATGCAGAGAAAGCGTTTGACAAGATCCAACAGCCTTTCATGTTAAAGACACTCACCAAAATAGGGTTAGAAGGAACCTTTCTCAAGATAGTTACAACTATCTATGAAAAGCCTACAGCCAACGTTATATTTAATGGTGAGAAGCTAGAAGCATTCCCACTAAGGTCAGGAACTAGGCAAGACTGTCCACTCTCTCCACTCTTATTCAATATAACCTTAGATGTCCTAGCAATAGCAATCCGACAAGAAAAGGGAATCAAAGGAATACAAATTGGGAAAGAGGAATTAAAACTATCTCTATTTGAAGACGATATGATGATAAACATCGAGAACCCTAAAGAGTCCACAGTAAAACTCCTAAAACAATTAACCAATACAGGAAAGTGGCTGTATATAAAGTCAATACACAAAAGACAGTAGCATTTCTATACCCAAACTACGAAGTCGAGGAGAGAGAGATTAAAAATACAATTTCATTTAAAATAGTATCAAAAAATATCAGGTACATAGGAATAAACCTTAAAAGGGAAGTGAAAGACCTATATCAGGGAAACTACAAAACACTTCAGAATGAAATTAAAGAGGATCTAAAGAAATGGAAGAACATCCCATGCTCATGGATAGGTAGAATTGACATGATCAAAATGACTATACTACCCAAACTACTATATAGATTTAATGCAATCCCTATCCAAATTCAGACATCATTCTTTAAAGAATTAGAACAATCAATCACTAAGTTCATCTGGAACCACAAAAGACCAGGTTAGACAAACACATACTGAAAAACCAGAAGCTGGGTGGCATCTCCTTACCTAGCTCGAAACTATACTATAAAGTCATAGTGATCAAAACAGCATGGTACTGGAACAGAGACAGGACCTCAGACCAGTAGGTCAGAACAGAATTCCCAGACATAAACCCCTAGATATACAGCCAACTAATATTTGATGAAAGAATCAAGAACTTGAAATGGAACAAAGAAAGCCTATTTAACAAATGGTGTTGGTACAACTGGAAAAACACATGTACAAAAGTGATAATTGACCCATACCTCACTTCTTTTTTGAATTTTTTTTTTTGGTTTTTGGGCCACACCCGGTGACGCTCAGGGGTTACTCCTGGCTATTCGCTCAGAAATTGCTCCTGGCAGGCACGGGGGACCATATGGGGAACCGGGGGATCGAACCGTGGTCCGTCCGAGGTTAGCACAGGCACCTTATCTCCAGCGCCACCGCCCGGCCCCCCATACCTCACTTCTTATACAAAAGTCAACTCAAAATGCATCAAGGGGGGCCCACGAGATAGCATGGAGATAAGGTGTTTGCCTTTAATGCAAAAGGTCATCGGTTCAAATCCCGGTGCCCCGTATGGTCCCCCGTGCCTCCCAGGAGCAATTTCTGAGCATGGAGCCAGGAGTAACCCCTGAGCACTGCCGGGTGTGACCCAAAAACCAAAAAAAATGCATCAAGGATCTTGAAATCAGGCCCAAATCTATTAAGTTTATCGAGAATAAAATAGGCAAAACACTAGAAGATCTATATATCAAAAAGGTCTTCAAGGATGGAGCACCAATGGCAAGAACTTTAGCATCAAACAAATGGGACTATATCAAACTAAAAAGCTTCTGAATGGCGAAAGAAACCCTACTTAACACAAGAAGACAGTTAACAGAATGGGAAAAATCTTTTCACTCAACATATCAGATAAGGGGGTGATATCTAAAACATACAAAGCACTCAGAAAGCTGAGTCCTCTAAAACCAAAGAAAGCCATAAAAATGGGCGGATGAAATGAACAGACACTTCTCTGAGGAAGATAGAAGGATGGCCAACAAACACATGAAAACATGCTCACCTTCAGTCATCATCAGGGAGATCCAAATCAAGACAACCATGAGATACCACCTGACACCAGTGAGGATGGTTCACATAAAAAATAATGAGAACAACCTCTGTTGGCGAAGATGCGGTATGAAAGGCACTCTCATCCACTGCTGGTGGGAATGCCCCCTAGTCTAACACCTATGGAGAACAGTCTGGAGAGTGCTCAAAGAACTCATAATTGAGCTGCCATTTGACCCAGCAATTGCTCTACTAGGTATATACCCCCAAGTTGGGAGGACATTCATTCCAAAATATGTGTGCACCCCACTATTTATCGCAGCACTCAGTACAATAGCCAAGACTTGGAACCAACCTCGATGTTCAATAATAGATGAATGGACCATTAAGATGTGTCTATACACAATGGAATACTACATGGCAGTCATAAATGATACAATCACAGACTTTGCAGCAACATGGATGGACCTAGAACATATTATGTTAAACGAAGTAAGTCAGAAAACAAAAGACAGAATGATAGCACTATTCTGAAACACCTAGAATATATACCTTATGTACAACTAATACTCAACAATCAAACAATAGGGTTTAACTGGGTAGAAACTCCAAACACTGTAATATTCAACACATACTCGGGAGCAATACCCAAAATACATGAAAAAGGAACAAAGCAAACTCTTAACTACACATTATACCACAAAGAGATCAGCAACAGCAGAAACAGAAGCATAGGGAGAACAGGTAAATAATCAGCCTTCTACTACAAAGGCCCATAATAATCCCTTAGGGATCCTATACAGGATCACAGGTAAAGTATACGACGAAAAATCACTGACTCCATTGGAAACATCTCAAAACACTATGTTTTAATGCCATAATCTCACTATATTTAAAATAACCTCTCAGCTTTTTTGTCCACAGATGTTCTTGGATACAAAAGGTGGATAAACTAATATGGCATCTCGGAACTCAGTCACATGACCTGTAGAGTATTATATATTTATTTTATGTATTGTATTTATTTTGTATTAATAAATAATAAAGTTTGAAGGGGAGGCCAAAGGAGACAGTTGGACAGTGACAGTTGGAGAGTGACAATTGGAGAGAAAGGATAAAAGGGGGGAAGGGAGAGACAGAGGGGGGACAGAGACGGACAGGGAGAAAGAGGGAGAAGAAGGGGCTGTGAGGGAGAAAGATTAGGAGAGAGAGGGAGACGTATAGAGAAGAAGAGCAAGACAGAAAGAGAGAGATTAAGGGAGAAGAAGAGAGAGTGTGCAGAACCAGGGACAGAAGTCAGAAGATTAAGAGAGAAGAGCAGAGACAGGGAAAGAAGAGAAGACAGAGACAGGGAGACAGAGAAAGAGACAGAGACTGACAGAGAGGAGAGAGAGATCGAACCAGGGAGAATTAGGCTCTTTTGGCTAAACCTTTTGACCCCCAAACCTATTTGCTTGAATCATTTATTGCGGACGATTATTGTCAAGGTCTCCCCCACAGCTCATGACTGGATATATCAGCCGCGGGTTTAGCAACTTTGTGTCCCATACCCAGCTTGCACTATGAGAACGTCCCGAGAAAACTCTTTAACTTACATGTTATCCCTAGGTTATATCTTCTTTTAGAATTTGAAGCACGTGACCAGTCAGACCACCGAAGCAGCAACTGTGACGCACAGACCTATACTACAGGCCCTACTCATTGAACACATTCAAGCAAACTAGAATTCCCTTGCTATTTGCCCCTCTCTTCTCACTACTTTCTCTTTTATTACTCTTTTCTTTCCTTTTCTTCTCTTTTCTTTTTCCTTTTCTCTTCTCCCACTCTTTCCAATGTATTTTCTCTTTTTTTTTCCTTCCTACCCCTTCCATATACTTTTCCCTTTCCCCCCTTTTTGAAATCCAATTATCCCTTCACCCCTCAATCCAATCCAGACCTCCTACCATATTAAAACTCTTCATCCTCAGTTCTTAATCCATTAGGCATCAAGACTGACCTCTTACTCCAACGAACCAGTACCCAGCACCCAAGCAAAGGAACACCCAGTCAAACCCACACCTCGCACCCTGCAAGAAAAGGCAACCAACTCCCCTGCTGACTCATGCTGTGCGGCCCTCCCTACCAACTCCCCTAACATGGACTGTTACTTGAATCTGGACTTAGCTCTAAAAGTATCCCCAATGCAAGAACTCTTCCAAGACCTCCCTGCCGCAAATCCTTTGCCAATCTCAAGAAGGTCAGGGGGTGTGATGAAAAGGTGCCAGGGAACCCACACACCACAAGAAAATCTCAAAAGACAATGTGGAAACTTATACTTTCAACATAAGTATGAGACCTGTATTACATCACATCTTCACCTGCTTTTCCCCAAAAGTAAGGTAGTCTCTTGCATCACTTTGTTCCTTTAATTATTTCGTTAATTCATTTTTTAAATGTTTGTTCTACATATACATATGTGAGCACATATACTTTTATTCCTATTTTTACCTTTTTTGGATGTGTGACCTGTTTCTGTTTCCTTCTCTATCCACCCCAAAATGTAACAACAATATAAAGTAGCACCATTTCTCCCTGCAAAGGCACACTAAAAAAGGGGAAATCTTACATATAAAAATAGCTCTTATCTACGAGGGATAAGAACTCATACTTCTTTTTACAATACAGGGATATCTCTCACCTTGAAAACGTGTCATGCAGACACAACTGAGACCTCAGTTGATTAGACACCATTCATCCAGCCTTGAATCCTGGATACCAGACATAGAAACGACACAGTTCTTCCCACCAACTACAGGAAACAAATCCCATCTGGGACATCCTTAATACTGTTGGGCCACCAACAAGTGCCAGTTCTAATACGATATCCTGACAACGAGAAAAATGGCATCAACTTGACGTAAGAGTAGGCTGTCCTACCTCACAAGCTAATGATAAGACAAAATCAGACTTGTCACCCTTTGGTCGGTCCAACAGCCAAGCTCGCGATTTACAGATGACTGATGGCTATAACCATAACCGGACTTTATATATCTTGGAAGCAATAAAAAAGCCCTAGTCTAGGGTTTGAACTATGTCCCGCACAACAACCATGATCCCCAGTTCCAAAGGTCTGGCAGAGACAATTCCAAAGGAAAGGGTCTTCTGGAAACACAATGAAAGATGCTATCCTAGATTCCATCCTAGGATCAGTGCAAAGATCAAGACCACCAACCACTGAAGATGGATTAAAAGGACACTGGGGGAATAGAACTTCTAGAACCACAAAGAAAGACTTCATCATAAGTCCCACTCCCGGACCTGTACAGATGCTGAGATCTCTAGATACAGAGGTCTGATGTCATCACCCAGGATGGAGTAGAAGTCTTCCAAACACCGAGAAAGCACCACTGGGAGAGGAAATGAACCTGAACAGAGTCTATTGTTAATCCCGTGACAATATACTCCAAGGGTGGAGAAACCCCACAACGCTTAGGCCAAGTGAATTACTTTTCGAATGACCCCAATATTTACTGTGCCAGTGCAGGAGGGAAAAAAGGCAAAATGCACAAAACATTTTTTCTTTATATATTATTTTTTATCTTCATTTTGTATTATTGTTTTTTCTTATTTTTATTTACCTATCTAGTTTTTGTCGATTTCTTTGTTTTGGAGTGTGTATTGAAGTTGTTGTACCCATTTATGGTTATATGTTTTTTTTCTTCTTTTCATTTCTTTCTTTATGTGCTCTGCCATATTTGTTAACTCAAGACCATGGCTTTTATTGTGGTGACTATCATTATCCCTGGCATGCTCACTAGATATTTGACACTTCTTTTTATACTGTTGGGGTGTTTCACCTTCTTTTTATCCTTCGTCTCTCAAACCTAGGATGAGAGCCTCTAAAAGGATTCTGCCCATTTTCGGCATATTAGACTTTACCCCAGTTTACTACTTTTCTCTTCTTCAAACAAAACCACATAACTTGAACTATCTAGTCCTGCCTCCCAGTTAGAGAGGGGGAATAAGGGAGGCACCAAGACCAAGACTACTAGGTAGTAAGCTGGGTACAGAGGGGACCACATATACTATCAGCCCTGGGGGTGGGTGGGAGGAGGATATGGGAGGTAGGACGAACATGGAGGTGTGGGGAGGACAAATCGATCATGGGAACTCCCTTGATTTTATGTAAATATGCACCTATAATATTACTGTCAACAATATGTAAACTATACAATCAAAATAAACATATTTAAAAAACCTTTGTTGGGAAAGCAATCATTGTATTATCTAATATTCCTCCCAACACTTGCACAACTCAGAGTCTTGAACTGGAATATTTCCCTACCAAAAGTAAAGAAGCCATCACAGCAGGTGCTGGGTTTACTTACATGTGAATATTTTTCTTGTTTTATATTCAAAGCAACTTCTTTTTTTCTATACAAGCATCTGTGTCATGGCATCCACCCAACCTCACATTTATATATGCCCTCTATGGAGATGGGAAATGTACGTGCTGGTCCAATTCCCTGCGTTGGTGGCTTGGTGGGACTGATGCAACTCTATGTAAGTATTGTTCCATCCATGTTAGACTTTTGTCTTTTCCTTGGCAATTCCAGTGTTAAGATGCAGTAGACATACTGGTGGTTGCCATGGGCTTTTGCCTATTCTCTGAAGTTGGATCGCATCGCTGCCATTGCTAACTGGTTGACATCTATGATATGCTTTGCTTTTATTTTTGTATTGGGTTGTAAAGTTTATTGAGATGTTTTGTTTCAGAATGTCCAATAACTCCAAAAATATATTGAAACATGAAAATTTTTTCCTTCTTCCATTGAAATGTTTTGATGATTTTGTTAAAAATAAGTTGGAATATTTGATAAAATTGTTGAATTCTCCATCCAGCCATCCGGTTCCATTTATCTATGTGTTTATCTCTCTTTCAATGCCACCTGGTGTTGATATCTTGTAGCTATACAGTAAGCTTTTATGTTGGATAGAGTAATTGATGCTACTTGTTTCTTCTTTGTCAAGGTTATTTTTTTTTATCTATTTTTAGGATTGTAGATTTTCCTATAAATTTTAGAATAAACTTTCTGGAGTCTGTATAAAAGTTTTATTGAATCCTTATTAAATTTTATTAGTTATATGTAATTTTGAGTTTAATAGATATTTAGGAGATTTGTACTACACTAGACAATGCTCAGGTGACACTCCTGGCTCTGTAGTCAGAAAATGCTTCTTGCAGTGCTCAGGGGTACATATTGGATCCTAGAGTTTGAATCTGGGTCAGCCACGTGCAAGGCAAATGTCTTACCTGTTGCATATGTAAACATTTCTAATCTTATCATGATTTGGAATTTCTATGTATAAACATTTCTGTACCCACCCTGATCCTACCCTGATCAGTGATTGGACCCTACTCTAGGGTGGGACCTGGCTTTCTGGACCCACCCTGATCTTACCCTGATCAGTGATTGGACCCTACACTAGGGTGGGACCTGGCTTTCTGCCCCTACCCTAGGGT
>PVKC010041949.1:0-12013 GCA_004027635.1 Crocidura indochinensis
CTAAAATACAATTAAAATTTAATTATCATACTTGGGGCTGGAGAAATAGTATATCATGTTGGGTGCTTGCCTTACATTCAATAGACCCAAATTGGATCTTGCATATTTCATATTGTCCCCCATGCATTTCCAGAGATTCCTGAATATAGAACTAGAAATATCCCCTGAGCATTTCCAGACATGACCCCAAACAAAAATCAAACAAAATGTTGTTATCATACTGAATATCATTGTACATTGCTGTCTCAGGCTTTGCAATTATTTAAAACAAAATTTTGGAATCTAAATTTATTCACTTGCTTTATTTATGCTTGAACTTATATTTCTCTAATTACTAAAGATCTTGAATAATTGTTGATCTGTGTTTTGTCATTAGTGTGTTTAAGGATTGAGAAATATTTGTTAGTTTGCATTAGAGATTTATATTCAGAATTTTGGATACATTGTAGTAGATGCTGTTGATGTCTGAACATTATATTCTAGGTTATCACCATTTAATTAACACGGGGCCCGGGAGATGGCATGGAGGTAAGGCATTTGCCTTTCATGCAAAAGATCATCAGTTCGAATCCCGGTGCCCCATATGGTCCCCCGTGCCTGCCAGGAGCAATTTCTGAGCATGAGCCAGGAGTAACCCCTGAGCACTGCCAGGTGTGACCCAAAAAACCAAAATAAATAAATAAATAAATAAATAAATAAATAAATAAATAAATAAATAATTAACTCAAAATATGAAAATTCTTCACCATATGATTTGGTGGTTGGAGCCCAATGACATTTATGAATTGAGTAAGAAGTGCTTAAGGCAAATGCTTGCCTAATTAACTAGAAAGAAAAGACTGATAGGTGGTACCTATATAACCCAATTTGCTTGGTCCTGGGACTAGATAATATATTGAGCTATGCTCATTTCTAGATTATCCAAGTGAGGCCAGGCTCTATAATATTCTTTGTATATTGTATACAAAGAATACTTTGTTTTCTTTCTGTGTATCAGATCCTATTCTTAGACATAGGAATGTGTAAAATATCTTCCAGTAGATTCTATAACCAAAATTTCTTGTAAGCACTTTCTGTAAGGAACTGAATTTAGGAAACCCATAGTATGAAATGTACACTAATGTTATGGTAAGTTTTCTTTTAAAACATACTTAACTGAATAGTTGATATCGATTCATATGTTAAAAAAATCAAAATAAGGGGCTGCAGTGGTGGTGCAAGTGATAAGGTGTCTACCTTGTCCGAACCAGCCGAGTATAGACTGTGGTTCAATTCCCTCGGCGGCCCATATGGCCCCCAAGCCAGGAGTGATTTCTGAACGCATAGCCAGAAGTAACCCCTGAGTGTCTCTGGGTATGACCCAAAAACCAAAAAAAAAAAAAATCAAAATAAAGAGACTAAAGTTTACTTGGAAATAAGTAATATACTATATACAAAGTACATAGTCTTAAAATCCTTAAACACATTTATTAAATAAAAGGTAAAAAAATAACTTATGATTGTCATGACTTCTAAGTAAAAACTATTTTGAATTCTATATGTGGCATTGGGATATAGGCTTGCCTTTTTAATTTTTCCTGTGGGGGCACTTTTTAGAAAAGGTAAAAATTTCTTTCTCACTTGGCTTTAATAAACAGGCTCTAAGGAATTCTTTTGAAATGAAGGCAACATATGTTTCAATAAGTAGGCCCTTTCATTAAATTTATCCCTTAAAAAAGTCCACACAGTAACTGATTTTTGACCTCAGTTCAAATAGAACGTTCTCAGAAAATTCTCAGAGGTAAATTACCAAGAGTAATGGGAATTTTCAGTATTTTAAAAATTTCCAACAACCACAATATACTTGATCCAGTATATATTTGGTTGGGGCTGTTTGAAGTTCACATGGAGTTTAAGATGATGTTTTATCGATGTGTGAACGCGTTTTCCAAGTGTTCATGGCCTCCTCCTTTAAGGACTAATAATGTAAGAAGAATTCTTTTAAAAGGCAACTCATTTCCATAGACAATGTCAACAGCAAATCATGCACATCCTTTCAAAACATTGTTTTAGAACTTCTGTATTTTCAGATTTTTTATTTGAGTAAAAGATCTGAAATTCATCTAATCACACATTCCCTTTAAAGTATCATTTTACTTCAAAGCAACAGCTTTGGTTGCTAAGTCACAACTTGGTCTTTTAGATATATTTAATAAGTTCAAATGAACATTTAAACTTCGGGGACTTGAAAGCAGGATAGGAGCACACAACCTACAAAATAAGCGTTATTGCTTGGTCTACTTTAAAGTACTATAATTAGTTTCTGTTATATTTCTGTGAATTTACATCTTTATGGACATTATTATGTTTAAAGTATCTAGAATTTGGCAGGAAGATATTACTAATAAGTCTCATCTCGACACACAGTATTCTAGGTACTTATTTTGTGACCTCCACAGTGAATAAAAATGTAATGTTTGGAAAGCAAAGATGAGAAAGAAAAGCAGGTGACAAATAACTGTTTATTCTCTTTTGCATATTAAAATCTATTGTCTAGTCCCTTTCTAACTTGATCTGTTTCCTTGGGTAGTTATACAACTCCTTCCCCCCCCTGTCTCTCTCTCTCTCTCCTTTTTTTTCCATTTTCCTCTTCTTCCTTCTGCTGTTTAAGGAGTCTTAGAAAATTGGTGAAACTTGACTAGCCATATTAAATGGTTCCAGCACTCAGCATTCAGGGTTACAAGCCTAGTGATGCAATGGAGCCCCAAAAAACTCTATTTGGCTATTCTTGGTAGAGTTGTGCGGTCATGTAGCACCAGGTATTAAACCAAATTCACATAGAAAAGAGACATGCAAATCTTAACAAGTTATCTCCCTGTCTCACTTCTCTCAACATGGTATCGTGGCTTGAGCTCTTCCTAAATTCAGGCTTTTAAAATTTTTATTTTATTGAAATCATTGTGATCTACAAAGTCCTTCAGAGTTTAATTTCAGATATACAGTGATTTAGGGCCTTTCCCACCACCATTGTTGACCTAGCCTCCACCAATGTTCTCAGAGTGCATCCTACACTAACGTACTTTGCCACCTGGCCTGCCAGTATAAGAGTTTAGATTGTTAAAATTTAGGTCTTTGATTCTATTGTTGTTGATTTTGACTTGGATATTTAGTTCTGTCCGTTTTTCTTCCACCAATGCATCTTAGACTACTTGGCTTCTGGACTCCATCCTTTCTCTTTTCTTTTCTTCTTAATTTTAAGAAAAATGCAAAAACATGAGGCAAAACAAAGTGATCTGTGTCCCAAGGTTCTATGAAAAATGCGGAAGCACCTACTTAAGAGTTAAAAAAAGAAGAAAAAAATTACAAATAAAGAGAAAAAAAAAAGGGAATGGCATTTTTTTTTTTTTTGCATAGGCACAACGAAAGTTGGGGAAAATGAAAGGAAAAACTTTTGGCCTAAAAACAGGGAGATCGGCCCATGAAGCATTCTGCCTTAAGACCAACTACAGGTTCTGGACATACTCAGTTGTCTAACTTTAAAGTCTTTCTTTGTGGTCCCAGTAAGAGTTCTTCTCAATCACAGTTGTCATTGTCGATTTCTGTAACTAGAGAATTTTAGTTTTTGCTCAGATCCTATATTGAAGTCAGGGTATCACGGACTGTCTTCTGGTTTCTTCTGGTGATGCAGGGAAACCTGCCCTAAAAGGAAGTTGTTGCTTCATGTCATAGAATCTTTCTATAGTGCTCATTCATTGAGTATGTTTTTGCAATTTATTTTAAATTACAACTAGTTTACTATTATATCATAATCCTCATGATTTCAGTTTGCTTTCAAGAAAGGAACTTGGATGCTCAAGACCCACTAGACTATACTTCATGATATATATATATATATATATATATATATGTTTATATATATATATATAGTAATGAGCATATATATGCTTAGTATTCTAGACTGAAACTTATTATTTTAAGAATACTCTGTGCACAATCTAATACAGGAAGCCTTTCTTCAGTAAATTTTAATTTCACCAATGATGATTTGCCTAGGAAATGGAAAGCCTTTCCTTCTGACTTGCCAGCTTTATATTCTTTCTAAGCATTTTGACCTGTTACACTGGGTCAGTTTTCAGCTACAAACTGTGAATCAATCTTCATTGTCTGTCTATATGTGCATAAGTGTATGTGTTGGCCACCTCAATGTCTGTTTAATGTCTGTCTATAATGTACATAATATCTATAGTCCTTCTCTTTGTTATATATATATAACCCTTCCTTTTCCTCTTCCCCTGCTTACCACTTTTCAAATCCTTTTCTATCCTTTTACTCTCTCACCCTTAATCTCTTATTTCTTCTTGTTTAACCCTTTTTACCCTAGGTTCTTAACTCTTCAGGGACCAGAATATTCCCTCCACCTCAATCAGCTGCCAATCAACTCCCCCCCAAAAAAGACTTTCTCCTAGTCCACCTTGCTTCAGCTTGGGAAGAAGCTGCCGCAGCCAATACTGCTGCCAATGCTGATTAATTTGTTCTCTGTGACCCTTTTTACTTCCCACCTCCCTTCACTGTGGACTGTTGCTCGCTATCAGATTTGGCTTTTGAGAGACCCTCAGTTTCAAGACTTTTCCTGATCCGTGACTGCTGGGAGCCAGTTTTTCAGACACCACAAGACCATGTCACAGACTGAAGCAGTGCTCCAGATTTTATCCACCACTCCCGACTATTTCAAAAGACTTAAAAGGGATATGTATATTTTTATATAAAATATATTTTAAAATATTTATTTAGAGTATTTCCTTAGTAAAAATAATTCTTACTTATATTTCCTTGTGTAGATGTATTTTTCCCATTCCTTCTTTGGATTTATTTAATAGAACATTCTAGTAGACAAGTTTTTGTTGGGTTCTGAGTTCATATTGGAACCAGGTTATAGGGATTGTTTAGCTTGTTATTTTTACCTCCATATGCACCAGTAATATCATGTGGCATTGTTCCTTTTTTGCACAGGTACATTAAAATTGGGGAAATCTTATATATAGAAAGAAGTTCTTATCTAATACAGATAATAACTCATCAATTTTATATTTCAGGGTTTCCTTTCACTATGAACATTTGTCAGAGTGGCTAGACTAATGCTTCAGTCAATCAGACAATAGTCGCTCACCCCTCAAACTTGGATCCCATCTTTGGAATTGGTATGGTTTTCTGCACCATAACCAGTAATTAAACTTCTACGAGGGAATGCCCTAATGCTGCCCTTGTACTAACTTGCTCCAGGGTGGATTTTTATGACACTCCGGTGACTTGGAAACAACAACTACCTGAAGTTATTGTTTATGACTGAGAATACTTTAAATCACCTGGTTAGTCTGATGTCTTCTATGGAACATCACACATTTGTATTATCTATGAATCTGTCTTCCTATCAATTCTTGACTACATCTTTCAAATGTGACAAATATAAAGCAAATAGAAACATTTGTCTTAATGATAAGGTAGGGCCCATTGTGCTTATCAGAGTAGAATATGGCATCTGCTCTTTGATTAAAAGTTCTAGGAGCCATTTGGTTGTCAGAATTCATCAAAAGCATTAGAAAATTGCTAAATCGGAGGGGAATGACTATAATTTCCATGTCTTCCTTAAATAACCAGTCACTGACAGATTAGACAGCTCTTACCAATATAAAGATGAGGTCAAGTTTTTCAATTTTATTAAATAAGATATTATTTAAAAATTAATTTCTATAAGACTTGATTAAAATTGAATGTGAAGAGTGAATGATTAGAACAATTTTCTTAAATCATGAGAAAGTGAAAATGAGTGTCTGTTGATGAATATGGTGGACCATATTTACATGATAAAAATCTACCCAGTAATAGTCAAACATGTTGTTCGCTTCAGCAGCACATATACTAAGATTAGAACTTTACAGAGAAGATTAGCATGGCCCCCGTTCAAGGATGACACACAAATTCGGGAAGAATTCCATATTTTATAAATAAGAAGCACCAAAAAATAATTTTTTGGTTTTGTTATTGTTGTTGCTATTCTTATTTTCATTTTTGTCTTTGTTTTGTTTTTATTTCAGGACCGTGGTTATTGTGTGGTGGTTGTCTTTATTGCTGTGGTGCTTTTTGGATTTTTTTGTTTGATTTTTCTTTTTGTATTGTTGTTGTATTTCTCTTCCTTTTTCCCTTTCTTTTCTCAAATTAATATGTATAGCCTCTAGAAGGACTCCACCCATTTTTTGCTTGTTTGATTTTTACCACATTTCATTTTTTTTTGTTTTTGTTTCAAACAGAATCACATAACTTGAACCATCTTGTTCTGCCTCTCAAATTGAGGGGGGAATAATGGAGGGTACCAAGACCAAACAGTTGTATGATCACTAAGTAGTAATAAAAGTGATCAGACTTAAACACCAAACCCAAAGCCAATGACAACAGAATTGATACCCAATCTACAACAAGCTAAACAAAGAAAGGGCTACATAAACTAGCATCCGGGGGGTGTGGTGGGGGGTAAAGGAAGGAGATATGGGATGTGTGCTGGGAACCGGAGTGCTGGGAGGGAAACTTTGGTGGTGGAATTCCCCTGATTCTATGTCATTATGTAACTAAAATTTTACTGTGAAAAATATGTAATCCACTTTGGTCAAAATAAAAATTATTATTATTAAAAATAGGCACACATATAGGTTTGTCACTGATAGTAGGAAATTTTGCTTGTTTAATAATGGGTTTAACAATGTATGTGTCTCTCAGAATTTCATCAACCTCACCCTGTTTTCATACTCATCTCTCTCTCCCAGTTTAGTAATTTTTGATTATTTTCTCCCCCGCCAATGCTACCTATCAGTTTACATAATGAAACAGAATTGGAGAATGATGTAAAATATGTAAATATGGTACATTCTATGCAGAGAAAATATTTATAAAGTTTGAGGTGCCCTAATATTTAGAAATTGCTTGTTGTTTTACTCCAGAGGTACATTAAATATATGGCAAAACTTAAGTCAATAGAGAAGACAACCACTTAGGAATCTTACTGAAATAAGCATTCAGAAAACTGCCAAAATGCAACTCTCTTTTTCTCCCCTTTTCTTCCCTTCCCATCCCTTCTCTTCTCTTTAACTCCTTTCCCTTCCACTCCCTTCCATTCTCTTCTCATCCTGTCTCCTCTCTTGTTCTCTCCTCTCTCACCCAAAGAGGGAAGTTTCAGTATTCTGGAATATCCTTAAATGGAAATGTATATGCCCTAATGATATGCCATAGCTTTGCAAATCGATTCTTTGCAATAACATACATTTGAATTTTACTTACATGTTAATGTAGAAAAATAGTAGATATTAAAGATAAAACTCAAAGAGGAGTTGAAAAAACTAGGAAATTGCTTTTAGTGATGTTAATGGAACTTCACTAAAGTATAATTTATTTATAAATAATGCAAATCTTAAACATTCATGCCTGTGTAATTTTTCAGTTTCACATGACCATAATATTTTATCTATATAAATAGGTCTATCTATATAGAGAGCATAGCATAAAACCTGTAGCTCTATAAGTTTTTCTTGCTGATATTTCACAATCACCAGAACTCCCAAATCAATCATTAAAGAGTGTCTTAAAAATTACTATTTATGCTCCCGGTTTCCCATATGGTCCCCCAAGCCAGGAGCGATTTCTGAGTGCATAGCCAGGAGTAACCACTGAGCGTCACCAGGTGTGGCCCAAAAGCCAAAAAAAATTACTATTTATGGAATAGTGCAGTATCTTTGCCTTTATGTCTTTTCAACTCTTTTGAAAATATGATTTTACACTTATTCACTTTTCTGAATATAAATAGTTTTTATTTATATAACTGAGGATTATTTATGCCATGCCATATTTATATTTTTTAAATAGTTTTCTAGTTGAACCACATATGAAACACACAATTACAAATTTGCTCATTATGACTGCCAGACATGCAGTGTTCCAACACCCATTCCTTCACCATACCATAACTTATTCATTATTCACCAGCTATTGAACATTAGGATTGTTTCCAGTTTAGGGTCTTCTGTCTGTCATTACATTTACTATATCTCCTTTGGATAAATTCCTGGAATTGGAATTAGGCTATAGGGTAAATAAATGGTCTTAATATTTTAAATTGTATATGAAACTGCCAATTTTACCCATGTGAACCATTAGTTTTGTATCACCCATCCTTAGCAATACAACCATTTTCCTGATAATATTTTATTTTTTTAAATTTAGCCACTTTAGAAAATTTGTAGAATATCTTTTGATAGAATATTTTATTAAGGAACCTACTGTTTGGCTTTTCTTGAATGTTTGTTAACTTCATTTCACAATATCTACAATGGTCTCATATCACAAATTCTACCAGTTGTTACAGATAGACTAATTCTTTTTATTTACAAAAAATTTTGTTTTTGATTTTTGGGTCACACCCAGCAGTGCTCAGGGGTTACTCCTGGCTCTACACTCAGAAATCGATCCTCGAATGCTCAGGGGACCATATGGGATGCCGGGATTCGAATCACCATCCTTCTGGATGTAAGACAAAAGCCTTACCTCCATGCTATCTCTCTGGCCCAATTTCAAAATTTCTTTAACTTTTAGAGACATTTTCATTAAATCACAATGAGTTACAAAGGTATTCATAGCTAAGCTTTAGAAGAATAATGTTTTGGCACCAGTCTCAATGTCAGTGTCAACGTATGTTCCCAAATTGCTTCCCATACCTCCCCTTTCCTGCATGTCATCTTGACAGGCACCATTTTAAGTTTGGTTGTTAGAGTTTGGGTCTCATGATTTCAGTGTTGTTGACTCCATAGTTTGACTATTTAGTTCTGTCTTTTCTTACAATCACCAATGTATCTGTCTTGTTAACCCCTGTCCCTCATTAGTTCACATGTCTTTCTCTCCCTCTATTCTATTTCTGTCCTCGCTATGCTCTAGGCCCAAAATAATCTAGATAACCCCCTTTAAACCACTGCATTCGCTTACACAGTTATCCTAATACCACATATAGGTGATATCATCCTATATTTATCTTCCTTCTATTTTTTTTCATCTTTGGGTCACACCCGGCAGCGCTCATGGGGCCATATGGGATGCCGGGATTCAAATCACCAGCCTTTTGCATGCAAGACAAAAAGCCTACCTCCATGCTATCTCTCCGGCCTCTCTTATCTTCCTTCTTCTGATTTCCTTCACTTAACATATCTTTTTGCAGTTTTGTCTATGTTGCAACAAATGGCATAATTGCATCATTTCTTATAGCTAGGTGATATTGCATTTCATATATCTACCAAAATTTCAAGATCCACTCGTCTGTTGTTTGACATTTTAATTGATTATATATCTTAGCTATTGTTCCAAGTGCTCCAATGAATAGTATTGTTCAAACTAACCTTCATTTTCATTGACATAAATATCAGAAACAAGCACGTAGGAAAATAGCTATTTGCTTCTATAAGAATTTGTTTCCCACATAACTTGAACTATCTATCTGCCTCTTAATTTAGAGGGGGAAATAATGGAGGGTACCAAGACCAAACAGTTGTATGATCACTAAGTAGTAAGCTTGACACAGAGGGGACCACTTATTCTAGCAGCCCAGGGGGTGAGTGTGGGGGGATATGGGATGCAAGATGGGAACGGAAGGAATGTGGAAGGACAAATTGGGTGACAGGATTTCCCCTGATTCAATGTTAATATGTACCTAAAATATTACTGTGAAAGATATGTAAGTCACTTTGGTCAAAATAAAGATTATATAATTAAAAAATAAAATAAAAATATAAAAGAAAAGATTAAAAAATAATTTGCTTTAAAAAATGGTGCATTCAAGGGCTAACAGTTTATGTAGCTTAAAAGAAAGTTTCTGGGTATCAACTACTTGCTGCATTTCAAGATATCGTTTCAACCTAAATTAGAACTGTGCTGACATCAATTACTCACACTCACTAACTGAAATATTTGACATTTCATTAAAAGTTCAATGGACATCTACCAGTGAGAAACTGTATTTAAATTCTGTTTTACAAAAAAATAAAATAAAGAGAAGGAGGAGGAGAGAAGGAGAATGAAAAGGAAAATGAGGAAGAGAAAGAACATGAAGAAGAAGAAGAAGAAAGGAGGATGAGGAGAAAAGAAGAAAAGAAGAACAAGGAGGAGAAGAGGAGGAAGAGAAGGAGGAGAAAAGGAGAAGGAAGAGGAGAGGGAGAAGAAGGCAGAGAAGAATGAGAAAGAAGGAAGAAGAAGGAGAAGAATCCTGAAATTGTTCCACACTTTTGAGCAGGCACCTTTTGAATTTGTGTATTACAGTATCAAAAACTATGAAATTTATGCAGGTACAAAATCATTCTGATGAAGGTAACTGGCTTACTCTGGCCTCTGCTTAGCTTTTGCAGTATTACTCAGCTTCTTAAGCTTCAGCTCTACTCCTTTGAATGTAGTTATGAATGTAAATTGTAATGTTCAGGGTTCATCAAATCTGTAAGATATGCATCTCAGAAAAAGCAGCCTTGTGGACACAGGCACTGTGCTCACCATCCCAAGTTTATCGTCAATTCTTAATATCTCCCCAAGGCGATTAATACATAATCACTAGGAAATCAGTGTGAAAATTCTTTTCTAGCTATTAAACTTACAACCTGTTTGGGAATCTGGAGTGCAGGGCCAGATGCTAAATGTCTGATGCCTGGGGGTGGCAATGCGGGTAATGGTGCTTGCTTTTGGCTCTAGGCCTAGAATTTAATTCACTAGATAAAACTGGCCAAAGGGCAACTATCTAATAAAAAAACTCTGTGGTCTATATCTGTGTGTCTATGTGTATTTGTGTGTGTGTATGTGTGTGTGTTTGGTCTTATATTTGTTTTCTCATGAATACAATGAATTTAGTAAATAATAGAGGGAGGACAGCCATATAGTGACCTTAAAGCAGAATCATGTTCAATTCCTATCAATGCATAGCCCCCTGCGCATAACTGAAGTTTTTCTTGATCACAGAGCCAGTAGTAGCCCCTAAGAATCTCAGGGTGTGGACAAAAAGAAAAAGAAAAGCAGAGACAGAAATATAAAGTATCCCTTTAAAGTCTAAATAATGTCATTTGGGTATACATCCTGTTGCTTATAAGTGACATAAAGTTCTCAAACAGTCGTAGACTTCTGTAGTACCAAATTTTACAGAAATGATGAAGATTTTCCCATAATTTCAGGAAGTATTGATTATTTTCTCCACTCTTCTATCTCCCTAGCCCCTTTCACCCTCTGTGCACTTCCTAATAATGCATAGAAATCTAAGACTTAGTGCCCAGGGTGTCTTCACATAGAAGTAGTAAAGATAAGAATGAATATAGGGAATATACCATCCAAGGTAATTTCTATGTAGGAAATATTTCTGGTTTAAATCTGGGTCTGGTAGTTGCCCAATTCACCATCAAAAATATTAACTCACATGGAGATTACACTGATGATTCAGAAGAGTTGGTGCCTAATACTAAGCGAGGGGAGGGGTCCCTGTTATGAAAGTATTTAGTTTAGTTGCTGAATCATAGGAGAGGATTAGTGATCCAATCATGACATGTCCTTAAAGATATTGTAAGTTGAGCACTTTATTAGCTGGCATAAAAGCATTACATCAATATATAGTTAAACAGCACCTTATATGACATTTTATTACCTAAGATCTTTTGGCCTGAATTTTCCTCTCCCTTTAGAAACAAAACAAGTCATTCTTTACAGTAAAATCTAAAGGATTTTAGAAAAAGGATTCTAACATAAGGAACATATTTGGGAGGCAATATCAGAACTCAGGTGGCAAGGGAATGGCCAAAAAGTAAATGAATGGAGATAATGTGTGTTGTGTTATCAGGCAGCTACCACAATGGGAAATTAAAATTTCTTAGCCTAGGACCACTCTACGAAGGGTATAATCCAGCCAGAACAGGTAAGAAGGATTGGGTATTTATTTATTCATTCATTCACATAGATCATTGTTTGAGAGTTACTTCTG
>PVKC010041950.1:0-12053 GCA_004027635.1 Crocidura indochinensis
AGAACTAAGGATGTTTCTCTTATGACTGCTCTTTTTCTTCTTAAATTAAAGGATATTTCCAAGCTCTGCAAACTCCACTGGTGCCTATCACAGCCATAATCCACCTGCATATTCATCCACCCATCCACAAATACACCCAGTCAGCCAGCCATGTATGCATCCACCCATTCTTTCATTTATACATCCATCTACCCACCTATCCACTCATTCATCCTTCCTATGATCCACACACTCATCAGTTCATCAACCCACTCATTCATCCTTCCATTCACAAACCCATCCAACAATCCACCCATTTTTCCATTTACATAAACAGTAATTCATCCACACATCCAACTACCTATCTACCCATTAAATTTTCCATCCATTCATGCATCCATCCAAATTCCACTCATCCTTTCATTAATCCACTCATCCACAAACCCACTAATCCATCCATTAATGCACCCAACCTTTCATCCACTCAGACATTCATATATCTATCTTTCCTTATCCATATGCACAACCATATATACATCCACCTATCTCCAATCATACTTCCATCCATGCACCCACTCATCCATCCATTCATGCATTCATAAATCTTTGCATACATACATAGATCCACTCACTCATTCATCCACAAATCCACTCATCCATTCTTTTATCAGTCCTCCCGTTCACCACTTACACATCTATCCATTCATTCATCCATCTATCCACACACTCATCCATCTTTCCATTCACAAAACCACTGATATATCCCCCACCCATGCATGCATCTATCCATATACTTATTCATCTGTCTACCTATCAAACATTCATCCATGCATCTATTCATCAATAGAATCACTCATCCATCAATCCAATTGTCTATCCTTCCATATACAAACCCACCTATCCACCCACCCATACATGCATTTATCAATATATCCACACATCCTTCCATTTATAAAACACCCACCCATCCCTCAATACATACTTACATCTATCTACACATCCATCCTTCCATCCATACACCCACTCATCTATGCATCCATTATGCATCCATCCACTCACTCATCCATTCTTCCATCCACAAACCAACCTATTCATAATTCATATATACATACACCATTCATCCATCACTCCTCCTTCCTTCCATCCACTCACTTATCTATCCTTCCATTCATTCATGCATCTCATTTATCTATACATCTACTCACCCCTCATCCATCCTTCCATTCACAAAATCTATCTATATATCCTCCATTCACCCATAGTTCCATCATTTCTTCCACACACCCATACATACATCCACACATTTATAAATTTATCCACCCTATCTTTACATTCTTCAATCTTTTCATTCATGCATCCACCCATAGATCCACATATTCACTCATTCACTCATCACCCATCTATCCACCTATCCATCATCCATCCATTTATAGTCATTCATTCTCCTATCCACACATTCATATGCCTATTCTCACATCCATTCACCTACTTATCCATCTTTTGATCCACATACTTCCATACATCATACAATTCACACATTCACCCATACATTACTTCATACACCCATTTACCCATCTACCCATCTATTCTTCCATTCACACACACCCATTAATCGATTCACCTATCTATCTACCAACCCATCCTTCTGATTCATTCACCCATCAATTTATCTATTCATTCACCCACGCATCTTTTCATTGTTTCATCCTTATCCATGAACTCACCCATTCATCTATGCACCCACCCAACCATCCCTACAACCATCCATCTATGCATGCACTCATATATCAATATATACACCCACCCATTCATGCCTGCATCAGTACATACATCCTTCCATCCACTCATCCAGCTATTTAGAAGCATTTTCTCCATTGATGTGCATTACTGAGCAAACAAATTAGCTGTCAGATGCCTGAAACCCCTGAGCAGTTCTTAGAATTTCACCATCTCACAGCTGCCAAAATCTGCTCCATGGAATTGGCAAAATCATCTGTTCTCTCCACTTGACACCTCCATTGTGTGTTCATTTGTCAATTCACCAGGAGCATAGAGGTGCCCCAGTCATTTATGACTTTGATAAACTGGACTGTCACATCTTTGCCATCCCAAGAATAGTGTTAGAAGTGAAATCATACTGTGCTTCTTGAAAACCAAAATGATACCCCGGTAGTTTTCTGTTGAATGCATATGATGGCAGGGGAAACTCAGCTGACTCTGTGCTTTCCCTGCTTCCTCTCATGTTCCACTCATGGCTTTGGAGGGCAGTTGATGGTGGACCCCAATGGTGAGTACCACCAAGACTTGGATAGAAACAGACACTGCTATTTAATTTCGTGCCCATCACTCTCTATTTTATTTATTTATTTATTTATTTATTTATTTATTTATTTATTTATTTATTGCAGGGGTCTACTAAGGATTCATTTGACATAAGCTACAAATATCTAAAACATACAAAATAAATTTTGGCCATTTCTGTCTACATTCATGAAACCTCAATATGGCCCAGAGAGCAGAGTTCTCCACACCTGGTTCTAAAGGTTTCCTTTGTGCCCATTCAATCTTTTCTTCCACCACTATGCTCCTGCTTGCTGTGTGCTCCCGCCCTTCTCTGCTACTGCCTGCCTCTGTGCTCCTGTCACCTCTGTGCTCTCATTCTCCTTTGTGTTTCCACCCTTCTCTCACAGAAGCTTAGATTCAACTCCCAGCTGCAGCAATGCTGCATTTTGGAAAAAAGCTCAGAAAAAGTGCTCGTTTCGGGGCCCGGGGATAGCATGGAGGTAAGGCGTTTGCCTTTCATGCAAAAGGTCATCGGTTCGAATACTGGTGCCCTGTATGGTCCCCCGTGCCTGCCAGGAGCAATTTCTGAGCATGGAGCCAGGAGTAACCCCTGAGCACTGCTGGGTGTGACCCAAACCACCCCCCCCCAAAAAAAAGTGCTCGTTTCTTTCAGCCTCTTGTATTCAGTGCAACTGGTCTGATGTCTACTTCCACAGGGCCTCCCAGCAGTGTCTGCCCATTAACTCTGCATTCTTATTTACTTCCAGGTTTTGGCCATGTCACAGTTTATAAATCTATTTGCCTCATCTGGGTGTAACCCCCATTTGGGGGGGGTCAAATCTGGTGGCTCTGCATTAAGGGATCCTTCTTGGAGGGGTTCAGGGGACAATCTGAAATACTGGGAATGAACCCAGATTCGCTGTATTCAAGGCAACAGCGCTACCCACTGTACTAACTCTCCAATCTCAAGCCCATGCATTTTGATGCTTTAGTTTTAATTTTTGTTCAGTTCTGATGACTTTTGAATTTCCTTTGTGTCTCTAGATTACTTAGACACGTGTCACTTAATTGTCAAGTATTTGTGGGGTTTGCAGATGTCTCTAAGACTGGAGTGTGATTATGAGGACAGCACCTTCAGATGGTGTAAACATGCCCCCCAAAACTGCAGGTTGGCTGACTGGCTGGCTCTAGTAAGGGCTTGTTGGTGATGTTTTGTGTGCCTGGGCTGAGAGAGCCTGAGGGTGTGGTAAGGGATGCCATTATTTTGGTAGATTAACATTCCTGTCTGTTTTCATCTGTTCCAAATGTGCCTTGGCCCTTTTGAACAGTTGAATTACAGTAGGCCTGGTATGGTTTCTTTGTGTTTTGAATAACACTTTTTTGTTTTCTAGTTCTTTAAATGTTTGAGTTTATTGTTTTTCAAAATAAAGTGAACATAGCCATTATTCCTTCAAATGTGCCTTTCTGCCCCTCCTTTCTTTCTGCTATTTGTCTTTAATTATGCAAAACTCAGCTGCCTGAACTATTCTAGAAATGTTCTAGAAATGTCTGCTCTGTGTTCAAGCTCCCTGGTACTGTCCTCTGCTATCTACATGCCACCATTAAGCACACACATTTTCTGTTCACTCCAGACACTGTAGTTTTCATCTCTCGAAAAGTCAGTTTAGGGTTGTTTTATTTTTTGAGTTTTACCTCTCAACTTAATTTTTAAATCTTCCCATTAGCTTCTGAAGCAGTTACAATAGTCAAAATAGCAATGCCTTCTTTTATTAAGTATCAGCTGTATTACTTCTGAGTTGGTTTGGTTTATAATTTTTCTCTATATAAATATATATGAATTTATATATACATATATGTATATATGATATATATGGATTATTTCTATATCTGAGAATTTTCCCTTTGGGGATGCAAGACTTTGTGCTTTTATCTTGATTTACACAGCTTGAACAATATATTCCTGAGCTTTGGTCAGGGTGTTTGAAGTTATTGGTAAAATTTTTATCTGTTTAGACTGGACGCAAGGATTTTCAGATGGCAATAGAACAGTAAGAAGTCAACAGCTCTTCCTTCTGTACCAGCAAGATAATCTGACTGCTCCAACCACTGCCCCATGAATCATAAAGTTCCTCTTCTGGGTAGCAGGAACAGAAAACCTTTCCAGCCCCATACACTTATGTAATGAGTTTTCTCTAGATTGTTAAATGGTCCTTTCCCAGCTATCGATGGTCTCCCTCACACATACTCCTCCTATGTATTCCAGGACAACATTTGGTCAGTCTGGTGTTCTCTCTCTTCTCTCACTCTCTCTCCCCCTCCCTCCCTCCCTAGTTTTTGCTCTCTGCTCCAGCAGCTTCTAGCTTTCCCTGTATCCCCAAGAACTCTCCTCCACTCAAGGTGGTCAGTGGGTCCCCTGCTGCTGTCTTCCCTAGAAATTCACAACAGGCAGGACACTGAAGCATTGTAGGGATGTTTGCTTCCTCCTCTATGGGCATTATTTCTTTATCATCAGATGTCTGGTACTGTAAATATAATTGTTGCCTTTGTTTTCCTGGCTTTTAGGTGTTCCAGATGATGAAACAAACCTGACCTCTTTTGCTCCATAGATCATTAGAGCAGTTGTGGCCCTAACTGTACAGGTGCCATAGGCACTGTATGTGTAGTCTGCGTAAAAGCTGCAGCCAGTATGTGACCATAGGGAAGATTCTGTATGGCTCACTGGTTCCCAGAGATACCAGAGCCTCATTGCTGGGCTCAACAATTCTGTGCAGTGAATCTCAAGCACCAGAAAGCATTTCTTGGGAGTTCTGGTGCCCTCAAGCCTCTTCCTTTCTAGTCTCACACATGGGTGTCTCAAGGTCGGCATGTACAGAAGTGGCAGAGTCAAATATGAAGTTTGGTCATTGAATCCATCATTCGATCCCAGCACTTCCAGCCAGTTTTTCCATTCCAGGTGCCCATCGACCCCCAAATAAACCCATCTCCCTGGGCCACACCCTGTCTGTAGCAGAGTCTACTGACCATGTGCCTTCTTAGCAGTCCCTGGCACTCATTAAGGCCCTTCATACCTCATGTATACCAGAATCTCTTCCAGCCTACCCCACACTCAAGCCCGGACAGTGCTTTCCAACACTGCTACGAGTTGGGGTCCCTTCACCAGCCCAGTCCAGGCTTCAGGGTCAAACACATAAAGCGGTCTCACCTTGAAGGTTTGAATGGGAGGCATGGCTTGTCCATGGCATGACTCTGTAATAGTTATGTGTGAGAAGAAGCTGTCTTGCTACACAGGACATGCCCTATAATGTGCTTTGGAAGTCCTGTGAACATACCAACCCTCAGAATAGGCTCCTGTCACTTCCTGTTGGTCTTCCACAAACATTGTGGTGTGCTCTCTGCTATGGCCCCCTGCTCCAAGGGCCTATCTTGGGCCACACTACTGAAAGGATTTTGCTCAGACCTTCTGCTGCTGCCTGGCTTCAGGAAAGCAAAGCAATACTTCCCTGGCATGACTCAGCCTGAGTCTATGGACTCTTCCCTGCAGCATCCCACCCAGCCAGGAACAGCCCCCATCATTTCTTGACTCTCTCCCAGCAGCCAGGAATGGCCTCATCATTTCTGACTGTCTTCCAACAGCAGGGAATGGCACCCTAGTTTGTGTGGTACCTTCAGGGATCTTGCTTGCACAAGCCCATGTATACTCCAGGGAAGTGGTCAGTACCCAGGGTTGATGAAAGCCACCCAACAGCCATGGGCAAAGACACTGAGCAGGAACCAACACCACTGGCTCCCAAACCTGCTCCAATTCAGGGTAAATCCATTGTTTTCCATGACTAAGCTCAGCTGAGATGCCTCAGGCTTTGTGCATTGCCCTGGAAGAAGCAGAGACAAAGCTCTGACTTGTCTGCAATGAGCTTTTTTGATCCCAGCAACTCAGGATTCCTGAGGGAACTAAGGTTGATTTATGGAAAACATTGGGTGAAGCAGATTTTCACAAAGCTTCACTTCTAAAGTCTGAGATGTCGGCATCATAAACAATCCCAAAATAACAGTGTCAATAAAACTGTGGCTAGCCCAAAACAGGAGGAATAGTGAAGCCCTGAGTCTGAAGTCTCCAGTTCCTGACCCAGTTCCCAATCTTCCTTTCCAGATCTCAGAGTAGTGTAGGTACATCTCAAAGCAAGAAAACTTACTGAAACTGCAAAGGTGGCCGTGACCTGAACCCCTCTTTCATGTCATGTTCCAAGGTCCCTATTGAAGGCATTATGTAAACTGCTATCACAGATTCTCCTTTCCGATAGGTCTCAGTGCTCCTGGCATTTAGAACCAACACAAAAAAATATGGGGAGGGATAAGTTTACACCCCTGCTTCAGCCTGCATTTCTCCTGTAGCACTCATGACAACCCAAGCTTGCAGGGATTCTTGCTCTCTCTGCTGAGAAAACAAGATGATGACAGGTCTGCACCCAAGTCATGTGATCTATGAAGAACCCTAGCAAAGAGGACAAGGACCTTGTGGGGACATGAATGGTTAGACAGGACAGGATAGACCATGCAATGGAGTATGATAGCAGAGCTACCCAGCAAACAGACATAGCCTCATGGAGTCTTATCAGCAAGATCTTAGCCCCAGTATGCAGACAACAATTGAGAGGGTGGTCTAAAGGGGTTACTGCAGTGCACTGGGCTCCCATTACAGTGCACTAGGAATCACAGCCACAGTCTTTCAAATCCCCAGGTTACTGCTTCCTCTGTTAGAACCCAGGCTAAGCCCAGGCTGGATGGCTGGAAACTAGAGGCCCTCCACATTGCAACCCTGCTAAGGAGTGGGGGGGCAGTCTCACCTTGCCACCCGGTGTCGCCTGGAGCCTGCAAGAAGTGATGGATGGAGTCTGCGGCACTGTGGCTCAGCTGCAGACAGAACTGAGCTCTCTGCGCCAAACCCAGCGGACTGGGTGCTCTGGGGAGTCCTAAAGGCGGCCAGAATAGCAGCAGTGGCCATAAAAGTAGGCGGGAGGCTGGCTCCATGCTCTTTTCTTTCCAGTAGAAGATGCAGAGCCAGTCACTGTGCCCAGAAAGAAGCAGAGAAGCATCTGACTGAACGAGACACCAGCATCTCCCATTCACATCCTTCTCTCAGAAGAAGACTTGGCTTTGCCGGAGTATGACCCCTTGCAGGCAATTGAGCAGTAAACGCATTTCACAAAGACCACATCATTGCAGGTCATCGCTGATCTGATTTGAAGTAATGATTTAAAGTTGAAAAATAATATCTCATTACCTGCAACTTCTCTTGTGAGGGTTCTGGAAGATGCTATAATTATTTTCTATTATGTGCTTTGTAGATGAATGTTCAAGCACTTCTAAGAAGGGGGTAGTATTTTAGAGTGAGTGTTTATTTGATTTACTCATATTAAATTAGTGAGTCAGTATGATAGAAATGATAATAGAATGCTTGTTGTCTTTTCCAAGCTCTGGGGTTGTTGTAGACTTATTCGGTGTCTCTGTTTTTTATCTTGATTCGCTTTGTGCTCAGTTTCTCTCTTGTTCCAGCAGAAAGCAGCCCTTCCACTAACCAAGAAACCACAAGGAAACTGGGGAAAGGACAGGGTATGTTGCTAGGGGATCACAAATACCCCATAATATAAGGGCTAGCAGTGCCACAGTGCCGTCCTCTCTCTCTTGTGGCCTGGTCCAGTTCTGTCAGACAATGTAGATTCTCTCACAAGATATGACATTGGGGAGAAACCCAGAGCATACCATAGGGGCAATCTAGGTGATATTCTACTTCCCATTTATTCTAGGTGACAGCTCACCCATTAGCACTGTGAATCTCCACCACACACCACCCTACATGTTACCACAGTTTTCCCAGGAACACACCACAGGCTGGTTGGCTGATTGGATCATGAAAGACATCTGTTGTCATAACAACAAACTACTTGCTCCTTCACAAATATAATTAGGTGCCAGAGAGATAGTACCAGTGTCAGGGCCCAGCACCACATTGGGTCCCTGACACAATCAAAAGTCATTTGATTGTGACAAGAGTTCACACTCTAACACAATCAAGAATGGCTCCTAAGCACAAAGCCAGGAATAAATCTTGAGCATTACCAGATGTTGAACCCAATGTCCCAAACTAACTAAATAACCATCCTCTTCATGGACCATTACAGTAGATAGTAAAATTGACAGTACCTATAGATGGATTATATCCCTCTCACGACCTGTGGCCATAATGCCACATCTGTTGTCCACAATTCTAAAACATATGCAAGTTGGTTAGTAGTATGTTCCTTAGTATCTCATTCATAATTGTGTTGCCAGCTACTAGTGAACAGGATGTGTGATTACCACACCAGATCATTTTCACCCAATAGGTCACAACTCAATGACACCTTAAGATTAGGGACTTGTGGGGCTAGAGAGATAACATGGAGGTAAAGCGTTTGCCTTGTATGCAGAAAGACAGTGGTTCGAATCCCAGCATCCCATATGGTCCCTCAAACCTGCCAAAAGCGAAAAAAAAAAAAGATTAAGGACTTGCTTGAACAGGAAGGAAAAGACCCTAAGAACTGCTTTAGTAGAACAGAGCCTGAGTCCTGTGTATTCTACCGCATTCTACACAATGCCCGTGGAAGATTATGGAGGCAGTTGCTCTGAACATAGGCTCCTTCCTGGTGGTTGTGGCACCTAATGAGAAATGAAAAAGCAGTAAAAATCACCCCCAAATAGAGGGCACACGCCCCTTCAATAACACAGGAAGGAGTAAAGATCCAAAGGGGTTTTCTTCTCACTGCTGAGACCTTTCCCAACCCTTGATATGGAGACTCTTTTTATGGAAATGACACTCCAGTGAGAGGTTCAGACACATAAGTAAAGTGCTTTTTCTCAACTACATCAAAGGCCACAAAGAAAAGAGAATATATGGAGAGGAAATAACATGGTAGTAAGGAAAACCCACTCAAAGGGAGGAGAGGTCACTGAAAGCTCCCCACGAGCTCACTAGCCCCACCTCTGGGAGAGTATGGTCAGGCTATGGGGGGTTTAAAGATTGAGCTTGGGGTCCAACCTTACTCCCCAATCTCAGTAATTTTTAGCCACTGGAAAGCAAAGGAAGCATCTAAATATCTCCCAAATGCCTCCTCTTCAAGGTTCACCAAGAGGCCATCAGTCACAGGAATGGCCAAATTAGTCAATGAAGTGGCCAAGACACTTTTACTGAAAATGCCATCATCCAATTTTGTTGTCGAAACGTTTTCATTAATGAGATTGTCTAGGGTTGTGAAAAGTCATATCTTACAGTGATAGTCCTTAAATATAGACATCAAGAATAGAGAACCAGCTATTTCTGGCTAGAGTAGTGGTTCTCAAATAGTGGGGCACACCCCCGGGGGGGTACAAGGCTCTTAAAAGGGGGGCGCATTTGACCTCTGCAAACACTGTCATAACAAACTAACCCCCGTGTTTATGTCTCTGTATGTCTCTGGAGCTGAGAGTTGCTGTGTCCTGCTTCAAGGCCCGCTACGAAAAGCTATGCATTGCAAAACGTGCTCATTGTAGTCATTAATCCAGACATCACTTCTGATTAAAAAATCAGCTCAAATTATTTTATATATTTTTGTTTTGCAGGTTAAATTTTTTTTAATAAAGATACTATGTACAGTCGAGCTGGGGAGCGAAAAATGTTTTCTTCTTCCTAGGGGGCCATGACAAAAAATAATTGAGAAGCACTGGGCTAGAGTAATAGCAAAGTCACCCCATTATACCTTAGTTTTATTTCTCATATAACAAGTTGATACTACAACCCTCAATTTCTCCCTTTGTGATAAATAACCAAAGACTGTCTTATTATGCACATGTTTTTATATTTTAATTATAATGGAAATTGGGGCTTTGGTGGATGAAAGATCACACTGGTGGTGGTATTGGTGCTAGAACATTGAATGCCTAAAATAAATGTATTATGAGCAACTTGAAAAATCATTGATTGAATTAAAAATAAGTTACAATTTATATTCAAAAAGAATAGGTTTCTTTTTGTTTATTTCTTTGTTTGGGGGCACATATCAGCAAACAGTTCTCAGGGCTTACTTCTGGCAATGCTGGGAGAAGGGGGATGAGATATCATTTATATGAAATACCAGGTATTGAACCAGGTCAACCATGTGCAAGAAAAGCACTTTCCACCCATCTCCAATAAAGAGAAAGAGAATAGGCTTTTTACCTGCTTTCCAGGCCAAAGGGAAAAGATCATTTGTCAACTTTTAAAAAGTCACTATGCTCCATGTAAGTCCCTTACTCCTAACAATTGAACTATTATGTTATAAAGTCAAATTTCTTTTTTTTTGGGGGGTCACACCCGGCAGTGCTCAGGGGTTACTCCTGGCTCCATGCTCAGAAATTGCTCCTGGCAGGCACGGGGGACCATATGGGGCACCGGGATTCGAACCAATGACCTTTTGCATGAAAGGCAAACGCCTTACCTCCATGCTATCTCCCGGGCCCCATAAAGTCAAATTTCTAAGCCAAGAAAAATGTGTGGCCCACAGTCTAAAAATACTGATATACCCATTTACAATAGTATCACAGAAATTTAAATACTTTGAAGTCAACTTAACTAAAGAGATGACGGACCTATACAAAGAAAATTTAAAAAACACTGTTTCAATAAATAAAAGAGGACATAAGAAATGGTGACATATACCCTGTTCATGACTCAGGGGGATTAACATCATTAAAATAGCAATGATCCCCAAAGCACTGTAGAGATTTAATGCAATTCCTCTCAGTATACCCATGACATTCTTCAAAGAAGTAGACCAAACACTCCTAAAATTCACTCAGAACAATAAATAACCATGAATATCTAAAGCATTCTTAGGAAAAAAGAATATGGGAGGCATCACTTTCCTAAAGTTTAAATTGTATTACAAAGCAATAGTCATTAAAGCAGCATGGTATTGGAATAAAGACAGACCTTCAGATCAATGGAACAGACTTGAGTGTTCAGAGAATGACCCCCCCAAACATACAATCAATTCTTCTTTGATAAAGGGGCAAGAAACATAAGGTAAAGTAAAGAAATTCTCTTTAATAAGTACTGTTGGGACAACTGGTCAGCCACATGCAAAAAAAGCAAACTCAGATCTTTCTTTAACACCATACACAGAGGTCAAATCAAAATGGATTAAAAACCTTAATATTAGACCTAAAACTATAAGGAATATAAAAGAAAACATAAGCAAAACTCTCCATGACATTGAGATTAAAGGCATCTTCAAGGAGGAAACACCACTGTTCAAGCAAGTGGAAACAAAGATAAACAAATGGGACTTCTTTAAACTGAGATGTAGCTAATTATTTTAAGCACTATACCCTGTTAATCCTTTTTTAACATCTAGAGACTGAAAAGAAGTAAAAACTTAAGTGGACAGTTTATTGTCTGCTAAACCTGTTGCTTCTTCCCCCCACACATTCTTGTTACACCCCTGACAAACTATCATCTGCTAAACCTGTTTTCCTTTTCACATACCCCTGACATCTGTTTCTTTTTATCTGTCTCTTAAATTATGCAATGCAAAGTTCCTTCCCCCCCCACTGTATCCCAACAGACCATAAGCTATATTTCTTTAACTGCCTTTTATCCACTGAACTACAGGTGCTGGTTTCACAGACCCAACATGCCTTGAAGACATCTTGGAGACATGGAGTCTGAGTTCCTCCACACCTACCTTAAAAGTCACAAGAATCATTTTTATCTCCTATCCCAGATGCAAATTCCCCTAAAA
>PVKC010041951.1:0-12054 GCA_004027635.1 Crocidura indochinensis
AAACACTGGGCAGCACTCAGGGGTTACTCCTGGATTTGCACTCAGAAATCACTCCTAGCAGGCTCAGGGGACCTTTTTGGATGCTGGGGATAGAACTTGGGTTGACTGCATGCAAGGCAAACACCCTAACTGCTGTGCTATTGGGTTGGCCCCACAATTCTTTTTCTTTTCTTTCTTTCTTTTTTTTTTTTTGAGGGAGATATAACCTCTTATATTCAAGGTTTACTTCTGGCTCTGCATTAAGGAATCATTCCTGGCAGTGCTTTTGGGACCATGTGAAATACCTGGGATCAAGCCTGGGCAAGCTGCATGCAAGTCAAGTGCCTTGCCCATTTTACTATACTATTACTCCAGCACCAACAAGGCATTTTTAAAGCTTAATTATTATCCTTGGGGTCCTAGCCTTGTTGAATCTGGTGGTTTAGATATATACAGATAATTGCCTCTACACCACCACCAATCCAAGACCCCTAACCCTAATCCCATGTTCCTTCCACGCCTCTTTATTTTTACTTCCCCCTCCCTTTCTTTTCTTCCCTGGCATTTTTATTTCTGCAGTCTATGAACAATGGTTTGCCACCTTTGTTATTTTGCTTTTCAAAATAGTATCATCCTATATATAGATATCGTGAACTCATCTGATATTTTTCTTTTTAAAAATTTTATCTTCCAGGGGCCGAAGAGATAGCATGAAGATAAGGCATTTGCCTTGCATGCAGTAAGACAGTGATTCAGATCCTGGCATTCCATATGGCCCCCAAGTCTACCAGGTGTGATTTCTGAGCATAGAGCCAGGAATAACCCCTGAGTGCTGCGGGTGTGACCCCCCAAAAATTTATCTTCCAGTTTCATCTAGGTTGCTGGGAATTGCACTACTTTATCATTCCTTACAGTTGCATAGTATTCCATTGTGTACGTGAAGGACACTTTTGTTAACAACTCACCTGCTGTTGGAATTTGGACTGATTCGTATTTGAGCTATGTTAAACCATTAATGCTCAAATACACTGTGTAATGAAAATAAACTCCCATTTCCAAAATGAGATATGACAGAAACATAATAAGTCACGATTATCTATGTGGGAGAAACTGCCATAGTATCTTCACAAAAAATATCATATATGTATATATGCACACAAATACATACATATTTGCATCTATAAAAGCAGTATGTTAGTCTCATTAAGACATCTATTCCTTGAGAATAAAAATGAATTATGTTGGAAGTGGTTTATTTAGATAATTTTTTTTGTTTTTTTGAGGGGAGGGGGTGGTCACACCTGGCTGTGCTCAGGGGTTACTCCTGGCTATCTGCTCAGAAATAGCTCCTGGCAGGCACGGGGGACCACATGGGACACCGGGATTTGAACCAACCACTTTAGGTCCTGGATCGGTTGCTTGCAAGGCAAACACTGCTGTGCTGTCTCACCGGACCCATATTTAGAAAAAATTTACCTTTCTAAACACTTCCTCAAATTCATGTGCATTTTTTTTTTTAGTTTTTGGGTCACACCTGGTGACACTCAGGGGTCACTCCTGGCTATGTGCTCAAAAATTGTCCTGACCTGGGGATGCCAGGGATCGAACCCAGGTTCATCCTATTACTGTGCTATTGTTCTGGTCCTCATGTGCATTTTATTCTTTATAGTTTTTATCATTATTTATTTTTATTTTAAAATGTCTAGGTTGGTTAAATAGTTATTACAAGAAGAGTTTTGAAAACTTTAATAAAAATGTTAATAATAATAAAAATAATAAAAAGGACCACCTAATAATATTATTAATTTGATGGCCTTTTTGGTTTTTGGTTTTTGGGCCACACCTGGTGACACTCAAGGATTACTCCTGGCTATGAACTCGGAAGTCGCTCCTGGCTTGGGGGACCATATGGAATGCCAGGGGATTGAACTGTGCATCGTCTTAGGTCAGTTGCAAGACAAGGCAAGCAAGCACCCTACCACTGAGCCACTACTCCAACCCCTTTTTAAAATTTATTTATTTTTCAATTTGATGGACTTTATTAAGCTTTATTTCTTTATCCTTTAAAAAGTTATTTATCATTATTAGGCTACATTGCAAACTTTTAGGTGGCTTTATAACCTTTATAAGCTTTATAAAATTATAGATATATGTACATATAGATTATACATATAAAATGTATATGCATATAAGAATCACCTTACCCAATACTAAAGTTCTTATTACATCCTATTACCAAAGACTCTGCTACCAATACCAACCCTTTCTTCTAGGAACCATCCTATCCCTATTTGGTTCCAAGCAGGAAACAAATTTCATTTGAGAGTTTAAAGAGAACCTTTAATGAAGAAAATTTAATGAATTAATTCAGGTTGTAGACAGGTTTAAGAGCAAGTTAATTACATTGCAGCAACCAGAGACAAACAAGAGTAGGAAAAACAGGAAGCCATTATTTCCTCTTGAACCTAAGGGGTAAAGGACTTAAAGAATGTTACAAGAGCCCCCATGAACAGGGACAGCCTAGAGAAGCCACCCAATGGTAACCAAAAATGGGGTGTAGAAGCAAGGAGAGAAGGCCGAATAATAATGCCCTTTCTTCACACCACCTATCCACTGCTAAAACCAACCAAGAGCCAGAAGGCAAGGGAACCTCATGATGCAGTTAGCTAGGAGGAAGCAGCAAATCCTTAGGGTACAGAGAAGAACATAGGGTAGAAGCAGACACAACTGGAGACTACTAGCCACATGTATTAATTCAGAACAAAATCTGAAAGATTAAATTTCCTGGTTCAATTTACATGATTCATAATCCCTGATCAAAACTTCGATGCAATTTTCCAAATCCATCCAAAGAAACTGCTTTTCAAATATTATTCAGTTAATGACTGGGTAGGTAATGATCGATTATTGTGAGTTGGTGGTGCACTATTTTGTTTTAAGCTGGGCTATGTCAATACTATCTCTTTTGCTGCATAACTGCTATGTTCATATTGCCCAGGACAGGGCACAGATTATTTGGTAAACTTGATTAGCAAAGTGATGGCAACTGGTCATTCCTGGTAAGGTCAAAAAAGAGACACTGGAATTCTCCTGCAAGTGTCAGAACTGGAAAACAAAGAAGAGTCTTCCTGGTGCTTGGCAGAAGGAAACTTCATGGTGTGAGTTAAGAGCCAGGCCATAGAAGTTGACATGCCTGAATTTGAATTTTTTTCTCTTTCTGCCATCAAGAGTATTGAATAATTAATTGAAAGCTAAGTTTACCCACCTTTACAGGTGATTAAAAAATACCTAACTAACATGATATCAAAACTAAAATATTCTTGTAAAGAACTTAATACAATGCTTGAATTAGTAGAGCTGAATACAAGAGTATCTACCATGAATCTTGTTCCTGACATACTATTGCTATGTATAACACAGATTTAAGTTGTATCGTTGTGGCCAAAGTTTTCTAATTGAAATCCCTTATTAACAGGTACAGAGATTGGTGCTTAAAGCATGAATAGTCTAATATCCATAGACAACACCAGTTTGAGATCTTTTTTTTATAAACATTTGCTTCTACTGCATTACAACATTTCCTACAAGATGATGTACCATGAGTTTTCCTGGATGGGACTCAAGTCAAACATTTTTAAACTGGACATAATCCCATACAAAATGTTCTTGATTTTTTCTAAGTAAGTACAACACAGGGCACATGAGTTATACCCTTTTCTGATTACCCCGTTCATAGGTTGGCTGTGTCCATTGCTGTCAATTCTGGGTTAGCATCAGCAATGTCACTGTTTTAGTTTTTTTTTAAAACAAAGCCCTGGGTGCCCTTGAAGAACATGCCTTTCACCACGGTATAATTGGTTTGGAATCCCAATGCCATTATTTATTATCACGTGGGGCTGATTTGCAAGGAATATGGCTTTGATGCTTGAAGATTGGCCTTGTGCCAAGCAGTCATTGTTGGGGATCCTAGCTGTTTGATGTTAAAATGCAATCTGCTTAGGAGCTGACTAGGCCTATTAATAGGAGTTCAAACACAGTGTCACAAGCTTTAACGATGAGGACTTGGAAAGAGAGAGAGAGGCCTGAATAACAATTTCTGAGAGAGCTAGAAGGTGTCATTGGACGAGACAGTGTGACCTCGACACCACGATAAAAAATTATAAAGGCATCTGAGACATGCCAGCAGTTTCTTTCCATACCCACTCCTACTCACATTCATATTTGGGGGCACTGACAGAGCGTAGTATGCCACAATTAGGTGTCTGTATTTCCCACAGGCAAGAGCCCCTTAGAGGCAGAGATTATGTCATTAATTTGAAAGCCTTCATTGAGTGTCTCTTGCCACTGCCAGGCATTGTATGAGGAGCCAGGAGCCTTATTCATTTCTGTTTCCAAACCGCATATTGAAGCTAGTACATGGCAGGCATTCAATAAATGTTCGGGGTAAAATTTAACCTACTGACAGGACAAACTCTATGCTTGCTTTCATGTGCTGGTTTCTACAAACGTGCTGGAATGCACCAGCCTTTGGAATTAGGAAAATCAACGTATGGGAAATATGACAGAAATATTCAATAACTTTCTAATTTACTTAATGGATAAAAGCTAAAGCATTCTTGCAGAGTATTAAGTTATTTAAATGTCACCACCACAGTTCACTGCAAAATCAGCACAGATTTCAAGCCAGTTTTTTTTCAATTACTGTATTTAAACATCATGTTACAAGGGTGCTCATGATAATGCTTTCTTTTTTCAGTTACAAAGTTGTTCATGATTGAGTTTTAGTCATATAATGTTCAATACCCATCCCTTCATCAATGCTCATTTCCCATCTTGTTTCCCTCCCACCCTTCTAATACCTTCTCCCTTCTATTTTCCTTTTTCTTTCTCTTATGCCTCCTTTTCCTCGCCCTCCTCTTTTTTCTTCTCCTTCTCCTTCTTCTTCTCCTCCTCCTCCTCCTCCTCCTCCTTCTTCTTCTTCTTCTTCTTCTTTTTTCTCTTCTTTTTCTTCGTCATCTTCATCTTCATCATCCTCATCTTCTTTTTCTCTTCTTAAAATTTTCCTTTGAAACACCTTGGTTTGCAATATTATTATTAAAATAGTATTAGCATATCGCTTCATCCTTTTAGCACCAAGTTGTTGTTGTCAATAGTGATCATTTCCAACTATCATTGTGATATTGTGATAGTGGTCCCTTCTTTGCCTAAATGCAATTTGTGACAAATCCCTACCATAGACTCCTCTTCCTGGCCCTTATATCTATTGTCTCGGGATTTTTTTTTATCATTCTATCTTGTTTCTTTTTATATCCTACAAATAAGTATGACCAATCTATGTCTATACATCTCCCATGACTTCTTTCACTCAACATAATCCTCTATATTCATCCATGTATAAGCAAATTTCATGACTCATTTTTTCTAACAGTTGCATAGTGTTTCATTATACCACTGTTTCTTTAACCACTTCTCTGTTCTTGAGCCGGTGGGTTGTTTCTGGCTATTTTGAGAAAATGCTATGATGAACATAGGAATGCAAAGGGCTTTTTATCCAATGTGTTTTTGGGCTAAGGTATATGTATAGGAGTGGTATTGCTGGATGATATGGAAGCTCAATTTATTTTGAGGAATGTCCATATTAATTACCAAAAAAACTAGAAGAGTCTATATTTTCACCAGCAGTGAATGAGAATAACTTTCTCCCTGCATCCACCAGCACTGGTTGTTCTTGATCTTTGGGTTGTGTGCCAGTCTCTGTGGTGTGAGATGATGTCCCATTTTTGTTTTGTTTTTATGATTATGTTTTTATGTTTTATGATTAGTGATGTGGAACATTTTTTTCATATGCTTTTTGACCATCTGTATTTCTTCTCTGAGAAAATGTCTGTTCATTTCTTCTCATTTTTTGGATGAGATTACATTTTTTTCCTTGCTATGCTCTACAGTGCCTTCTATAACATATATCTTAACCCCTTATCAGATGGGTATTGGATACATAGTATGTTCCTACAGGGATGATAGTATTAAAACAATTGGGGTTGGTTCAGGAATTCCAAACCCTATTGCCAATACTGTGGCTTTTGTGGGGCATGGTTTTGGTTGTCAAGGCTTCTGGAAGTACAAGAAGGCAAGGGTTGGGGGGAGTGGCCCGTGCCCACTCCAAAAAATTCTACTGATGTCAGCCCAATTACTAGCATACCTGAAGTTTTGGCCAAATTGAAGTCTCTGCAGAGAGCTGTAGATGAGTCATGAAACAGGGCCATTGGGTAAGCAATGATTGTGGTGGTGAGTGCAGCAAGTGTGACTTCAGCAGGGTGGGGACTTTACCCAACCTTTCTCTCTCTTTCTGGGATTGCCATATTTCAGCTGCATGGCTAGTGTACCCATAATTTTTCACAGCTTGGTTTACATCTCTTTCAAGAACAGAGTGAATCAATGGAGCTGTCCAGGTGCGGACATGGCAACTGCATTTGTCTAAGCTCTAAGATTTTACAAGAACTTTCAGGAGTCAAAACCTGGGGGATGGGTAGTACCATATTATTTCTCAGTACCACATGGCTCCCTAAACATGGACAAGTATAGCCCATAACCACAAAGTGAAGCTCTGAGCATCACCAAGGTGACTCATAAACACACACACAACACACAAAACACACATGCAAACATGCATACACACACCTGAAGTACAGTGCAGTGGAAACCAGGTTATTAGTCCATTATTATGATCTAATTACCTAATTGGTAAAAGTCACAGTTTGTTCATAACAACGCAACTATTCTCACTATTCTTATTTCTGAGTGTAAGAGCTCATTTAAATTAAGTTTTGACATTTAGTGAAACAATAGAAGTAACAGAATGAACTAGCAACAAGAGTCTATTAAACCTTCTGACAATAACCTAATGACTTCATTGTGGGACACAACAATTTTTACAAATTTTCATGTTGCTATACAAATTTTTTTTCTTCTTTAAATTTTATTTTATTGAAACAATTAGGGGCCTGGAAGATAGCATGGAGGTAAGGCATTTACCTTTCATGCAAAAGGTCATCGGTTCGAATCCCAGTGCCCCATATGGTCCCCCGTGCCTGCCAGGAGCAATTTCTGAGCATGGAGCCAGGAGTAACCCCTGAGCACTGCTGGGTGTGACCCAAAAACCAAAAAAAAAAAAAAAAAGAAACAATTATTATGATAAACGGAATCCTTCATGGTTGAACTTGAGATATACAATGAGCTCTTCCCACCACCTGTGTCAACTGCCCTCCACCAATGATCCCATTTTTTCTTTCCTTTTTTCTTTTTTGAATAATTTATTTTCCACTTATCTGGAAACAAATGTATTTGTGATCAATGTTGTTCGCTACATTAACATGGTCTTTAAATAAAGTTATTTATATATGTTTGTATGTATATATATGTGTTTGTATATATAGTATATATGTATAAATACATATATACATACATATGTATATATACATAGATATATATATATACACATAGATATATATTGTGTATATATCTGCTGAGGAGGCAGCTTAGTAAAAAAACACTTGCCTTTCATGTATAAGTCTCTGAGTTCAATCCCTAGTACCATGAAAAAAGTTAAGTAAAGGGCCGGGAGAGACAGAACAGCAGTGTTTGCCTTGCAAGCAGCCGATCTAGGACCAAAGGTGTTTGGTTCGAATCCCGGTCTTCCATATGGTCCCCCGTGCCTGCCAGGAGCTATTTCTCAGCAGACAGCCAGGAGTAACCCCTGAGCACTGCTGGGTGTGGCCCAAAAACCAAAAATAAATAAATAAATAAATAATAAAGTAAAATCAAGGAAGAATAAATCTACAACTCAGAAAAGACTAGGTAATTTAAGGCATATTTAATGATAATAATATATAAAATTAATTTTTATAAAATTTAATTTCCTAATTTTGGGGCCACAACCAGCAGTATTTAGGGATTGATTACTCCTGGTTCTATACTCAGGGGTCACTTCTGGTGGTACTCAGGAGATCATATATGGTGCCAGGGATCAATCTGGTGTTGGCTGCATGCAAGGCAAGCATCCCATCACTGTATTAACTCTCTAGCTCCATAAGAAATAAACTTAGTGTAAAATGATGTGATTTTATATTAGTGAAGATTAATTATAGACATAATATTTACACTGAAACATCTATATTATTTAGAAATGATGCAAACAATTTATGGGAAAAGAATTCCTTTCCCTTAATTGGTTCAGACAGTTTTTGGCTATCTCATGTTTTGGCTCTTTAGGATATTGGGTTGTTTAACCTTGAATCCAGTTGTTCACTTGCTTCTTGGAAGAGCAGTCATTAAGAACTCCTGTTTTTCATGATTCATTACTTTTCAGTATCAACAAGAATCAGTCATTATTTCGTTCAACAAATAGATGTAGTCCTGGCAAGTACTGAGAAATTTGGGAGCTCAAAATTAAAGGACATGTAACGGTTGTTCTCAAATTACTCAGTTTTTCATGGGGAGAATGAACAAGAAGGGTGACAATTTTGAGTCATGATGATACTTTAATGGACTATACACCAAATCCTGAAATAAGAGTCAGGTTAGTTCTTACTACCCTAAGCCTACTACGTATGTATTTTATGTTAATTAACAATGTTTATTTCAGTCATGTAAAGAACACACCCCTTCACCAGTGCAACATTCCCATCACCAATGTCCCAAATCTGAAACCCAACTACAATCATATTTGTAATCAAGGTGTTTAAATAAAGATATTAATTTAAAAGACAATGTTTTTTAGCAATCCAATATTGGTTTACAAAATCATTTCACAAATCTTTAAAATTTATGTGAGCATGCCATACCTTCCATCCAAGTACTAATAACCTTCCACCATTATCCACAGAAACCCATACCCTGATGTTTTTGGTAACCTTTGTCCTGGGGTTAGACTAGAGATTCTTTTTTTTTTCAAATAATTTTTATTATGATCAAAGTGAATAACAAATCTTTCACAGTAATATTTAAGGTATCTAGTGGCAATGAATCAAGGCCATTCATTACCACCACTAGGGTTGTCTTCCCTCCACCCCTTTTCCCAGCATGTGAAACTAGAGATTCTGTTCATTTTGCTTTATCTGTTCTTTTGCTTTATTTCTTTACAGTCCACATCTCAGAGAGATCATCCAGAGTTTGTTTTTCATTTCAACTTATTTCACTTAGCACAGATGTCCTTCATTTGCATCCATGGTGTCAAAAAAAGGTTATGTTTAACCATTTATGGGAATATAACTTGAGAAAATAGTTAAGAAACTTACTTAAGAAACAAAGATAAATATTCCTATACATGGATGTACATGGAATCTATTATGCTGAGTGAAATAAGTCAGAGGGAGAGAGATAGACGCAGAATAGTCTCACTCATCTATTGGTTTTAAGAAAAATAAAAGACATTCTTGCAATAATTTTCAGAGACAAAAGAGAGGAAGGCTAGAAGTTCCAGACCATTACATGAAGCTCACCACAAAGATTGATGAGTGCAGTTAGAGAAATAACTACATTGAGAACTATCCTAACAGTGTGAATGAATGAAGAAAGTACAAAGCCTGTCTAGAGTACAGGCGGGGCTGGGTGGGAGGAGGAAGATTTGAGACAGTGGTGGTAAGAGTGTTGCACTGGTGAAGGTGGATGTTCTTTACATGACTGAAACCCAACCATAAACATGTTTGTTATAAAGGTGTTTAAATAAAGATATTAACTAAAAAAAAAAGAAACAAAGATGGAGTTGCCAGCAATTGCACTTTTATATATCCACCTGAAATATGCAAAATAGTCAACACTAAAGGTTATATACACTTCAGTATCTATTGCAGAATTATTTATAACAATTCAAATATGGAAACATTGGTAGAAAACTAGAGAGAGGAGATGTGGTACAAGAGGTCCAGTGGCAGAGTGATTGGCACCACTCCACATGCTGAGTGCAATGCAGTGGTGCTACCAACCAGGGTCTTAGTACAAGTTGCAAGCCCATGAATACCAAATCCAAGAATTTGTGACCTCTTGTTCATTGTACAACATAACAAAGGGAACATGGAAATAAATAAATAATGACGTGGTACATTTAAATATATTATTCCTTCTGTTTTTGAACACACCCAGACATGCCCCAGTGCTATTCCCAGAGCTTGAGGTTGCTCCTAGCACTGCTTGGGGGACTATAATTTTGAGCATCAGACTACCTGCACACAATGCATATACACATTTCTCCCACTGAGCTATGCCATTGACCTGGAACACTAAACTTTTAAATTTTATTGTGTAGCTTGCTGAAATTTGAAAACACAGACACTTACGTCACCACCCTCCCGTCCAATGAAGGTAAAATGCATTACTGAGATGGTATTTCTCACACATTACTCAGTTCTCATCAGACTTAGTATCAGGAGATGCAGGCAGAGAGGGATTTTGTGAATCTATGTTTGAGACTGAAGTGTTAGATAATCTGAGGTCAGATGAAGGGAAAAGTCAAACAACCGAAGTTGTGGCAGTGGGGACAAGAGGGCAGTGTTTTGTAAGTCGAAAATGGTTTGGAATTATGCAATCATGTGTTATGAAGGAAAGGGTCACTAACCTACGCGCAGTTGAGGTCCGGGGGAGGGACATTGGAAAGAAATTAGTTTTAATTCGCTTGCTGGGAAAACTTGCTCTTTTTGAAGCTCTAGAAAAATTGGGGTTGCAAGTAATTGATGCTTCTGCCTAAAATGAGATGATGTGATGTCAGAATTATTTCTTTTGTAAAAAGTCTGCTTACCGATTGAGAGGTAAAAGTGAGGTTGTGGTTGAATCCAGTTATATTCCTGTGTGATATTAGCAATACTCCCTCTTCAAGTCCCTAGTGAAATTGCATTTAACTTGGAATATGTGGAAAAGGTGATGGACTCATCTCAGCACAATACTTTTTTTTTTTTTTTTTGCTTTTTGGGTCACACCTGGTGACGCTCAAGGGTTACTTCTGGCTATGTGTTTAGGAATCGCTCCTGGCTTGAGGGACCATATGGGATTCTGGGGGATCGAACCATGGTACATCCTAAGTTAGAGCATGCAAAGCAAATGCCCTACCGCTTGCGCCACCACTCTAGCCCCACAATACTTTTCTCTCTCTCTCTTTTTAAACAACTTTCTAAACCAAATTTTAATAATGTGCTAATGCTGGTAGAAAAGCAACAGTCCTCGTCAATTAATTAGATGGAAAGAAAATAGAGGTCGGTTTCAGGAAGGTTCTTGCCTCTCGCCTGAGCTCACAAGACAGAAAAACATGGAATGCTTCAAAAATTTGTATTTCATCCTTGTGCAGGGGTCATGCTAATCTTCTCTGTATCCTGCCAATTTTTTAGTATGTGTACTGCTGAAGTAAGCACCCCACGATACTTTTCTAATGTTATATTAAGTTGCTTTTACCTTCTGTTTAATTAGAGTTGTCCTTTGACAGGTATCAAACTTAAATCATCTCCTGAAAATCTCTCCAAACTGGGGACCAGGACATGTTCAGTGGCTAAGACTTCTACATTTTAAGCAGAAGACCATGGCATGCATCATAGACAGTTCCACCAGCACTGTCATCTGAGGAGTAAGAGATCTCTAGCACACAGCCAGTTGTATGAGAGCACAGTAGCTAAAGTGTGGAGCACTCTTTATCCCCCTGAACCCACAACTGAAAAAGTGAAAAAAATATGGCCAGGACTGTGCATGCATGTATGTGAGCTTCACATTGACACCTGTTAAGGACTAATTTCAGGATCTCCAAAAATACCACAATTAAAGCAACCCGTTGTGAGCTTGTGTAGGAGCAACAAAAGTGAAAATCAATGTAGTCATTTGAATGAAAAGGTCTTCTAAATGAATTATGAAAAAAAATTTTGTCTTTTTGTTTGTTTATTTGTTTTAGTTTTTGGGCCACACCTGGTGATGGTCAGGGGTTACTGGCTCTGCACTCAGAAATTGCTCCTGGCTCGGGAAACCATATGGGACGCCGGGGGATCAAACTGCAGTTCATCCTGAGTCAGCAGCATGCAAGGCAAATGCCCTACCGTTGTGCCT
>PVKC010041952.1:0-12059 GCA_004027635.1 Crocidura indochinensis
AGAATACCAGATGGACATTCTACATGCACAGTACATAACTTAAGGATATGATATATTTTAACATATATTGTTATAAACCTAAACCGCCCCCGCGCGGCTTAGGACATGTAGACTAAAAAGATATTGCCCTAAGAGCCATTTCTAATGACTTTGGGAATATGCCCAATGTAAGGACCAAACATAAGGTGCTGCTCTGGTCTTATGGTTCCAGTGATCACCCAGGCTTCTTCAGTTGTGCTCAGTCTTCTAGGTATGGATCTGGCAATGCTTGTGAAACTATATACTTAAAGTTCTGTACTATTTCTCCAGTCCTTATATTTGAAATTTTAGTAAAGGATTTTAGTCTTCACATTTGTGATTGAAAACAAACTTGAAAATGAACTGTACAAGTTTGAATCTGGATATGGAATATTTTTCAATATTCAGCATGTTATTAGTTTTGAGAAAAGAGCAAATGTTGAATTAATAAAATGACAGACCAAATTTTATTTAATGGATGTATAATTGTATGGTATGCTACTGGTATATCAGTTGCTCCTTTCAATATATACACAGTACACAATCTGGAAGACTGCCAGGGCCCTTGAGGAGTGTGATTTTTCAAACATGAAGTAGAAAGAATTGTCAAGATGATCAGGAGGTTGTCAAGGAGATACAATGGTGGTCAGCCTGCTCTGTAAGCCTGCCCTTTCTGGTTCTTAGACTTAAATGGAAGCCAGTGTACAATAATGGGATATATAGACAAGAATTTAAATAGGACCCACAAGTCGAGCTGTTTCTTATTATAGCTAACCACTCCACCCTTTTTTGTAAGAATAAGCCACTGATTAATGGGTCAGAGTTAGTCTCCCTTAGTATTTTTTTCTTTATTTAAACACCATGATTACAATTTGTTTATCATTGGGTTTCAGTCTTACAATGTACGCTACCATTTATCCATAGCATTTCCTACCACCAATATCCCCAGTTGCCCTCATATACTGACTCTTTTCTCCAACAGTATTTTAATCAAAAGTTCATTCATTCATTAATTCATTCATTCATCTATTCATTATTTTTTGTGTCAGGGTTTCTAGTGGCCAGATTTCAAAGTTAATTAAAAAGAGCTCAGACAAGTCTTCCATTTTTTTCCTCAGTGAGATGTTGGCAGGATTTTCCATCTTTTAGGACAGGGTTTGTGGAAACAAGTCAGAAAACTCTTACTGACTGGCAGTTCACATCACAATAATGGCAGTTCTTAAGCCAGAGGGTGAACTCCAAGGGAGCTGCCCTCATTCATGTGACACATCCTTCTGCTCCACAAGAAGGGTTTGGGGGCAGGACACCTGCTTCTTATTTGCAGTATTGTCTGAGGAATTCTGTACATTTTACAGTTCCAGAAAGTGGCCTTTATCCTTTTCACCAGTTATAGAACTTGCCACAGAATACATTTGTTGTTATGTTTGAGGAAAAGCTAAAATTGCATCGGACTCCTCTAACTTATTACTTTAAAGTGAAGATAAGGATGGTCTCTGAAGTGTCCAGACTTTTGATATTGCTGTTATTACATTCCATTTGATGTTATTATATGGCTTTCCTCTTTAGTGCGTTTTTATGTTTGTCTATTGGGAATATGTTAGGTCATCTGTTTTCCTAGGTTAGTTATGTGTGGTGGTCACAGAGACTTTCCTGTTTGTCAAGGTCATAGTCACAGAAGCAATGAGACCAGATACTATAGGACAATGTGTAATTAGTTCTGGGATGTACATCAGTGCAGAAGTGTTTTTAGAGTATAGATGTAGAGAAAAGAAAACTGCACTAAAACAATAAAGAATTGAGCAAAAGGAAATTGAGGATAAACATTGTCCAAAGAGAATTTGCTGTATTTAAGTGTATAAAACTGGACAAAACTAGTGTTAGGTTATTTAGACTATTTTTAAAGTATTCAAATATGCATTTTATATACATATTTATGTATGTATTCTTATACATACATATATATTTATATACACATATATGTATATAGTGGAAAAAACTATATACTTTCTGATTTGGAGCTAGAGTCATAGTGCCTCATTATTTTTGGATGCTTTTTAAATGAAGTCTGATTTAAAAAATAGTTAAAATTATTTTCCATTATATCACTATTATGTTGCATACCTAATTTATATAATTGGAAGCTCCTTTATTCATTAAAGAAAATTTTCAATATTATTTATTCTCTCTAAGGTATGAGTTATCTGAAGTGCTATTCCCCTTAGGCATATTTTATCTTATAAGATGAAACACAGTAGTGATTAAACTAAATATCTAGGCTATTAGTTACAGAATTCAAAGTGTCAGCTATCAATCAGCAGGGAGATATTTATGCAGCCTGGGTTTTTTCATGATACTTTTTAATTCTCAGTGTTAAACTTATTTTGCTAATGTATGAAGACAGCTAAGAATTTACATAAAACAAAAATTAATTTATTTAGGTTACTCTAAGATAGAAGGGCTATAAATTTTTGGTAATTTTCAAAATTTTAGTAAATAACTCCAATAATATTTAGTTGAAATATTGAATGACTATTCTTCATAGTTCTTGACTATGTTTTATAATGCTTCTATTTAGTTTTTCTCTTTAGCTCTGCTATTTTCTTTATAAGTAGAGTATTAGTTCATTAACGATTTGCTGAAATTTGTCTTTCCAAAAAGTTATAAGTTAAATTTTGTTAGTATTTATAGTCATAGCGAAGTAGTGAATTTGGTACTGATACATTTTTCAGATAAAATGATTTAATTTGAAAAAAGAACTATTTGACTTAATTATTCCTTATGCATTCCCTTGTGAATTCTTCTGTATACAACCCCCCTGTATTTTAACATAAACTGTATCAGTTTTAAGTTTTTAAAGGTAAATGGGCCAGAGAAGTACAAAGTGTATTCTGAAACACTTTAATGTTTTTAATTTTTATTTATTTTTCTTTTACTTTGGGGCCACTACCTGTGACGCTCAGGGGTTACTCCTGACTATGTACTCCGAAATCGCTCCTGGCTTGAGGGTCCATATGGGACAACAGAGATCAAACAGAGGTTTGTCCTGGGTCAGCCAAGTGAACACTTTAATGTTTTTCCATCTTAGTGAGTAATTGAAACTTGATACTTCAAATTCTTACATTAATGTTCCAGAAGAGTTTTCTTAGTCTTCTTCAATTTTTCTTTTTTTTTCTTTTTGTTTTGATTTTTGACCCGGTGGTGCTCAGTGGTTACTCCTGGCAATGGGCTTAGAAATCACTCCTGACTCGGGGGACCATATGGAATGCCCTGGATCGAAACCAGGTCCATCCTGGGTCAACCCATGCAAGGCTATTGCCCTACCGCTGTGCTATCGCTCTGACCCCTTTCTTCAATTTTTCAATAATTCCTTCCATTTTATTTTGATTAGAATTTATAAGTTTTAATATATGGTACATTGAACTTTTGTTTTAAGAGGCTTTAGTTTGTATTTATGTGTTAATTTCCTAATCTTGCAAAATTTTGAACTGGTCTTGCCCAAAACTCTTGAAATGAACTTGAAACAAGATTAGAACACATATAGGTTATTTGAGAGATAGTCTCAGGGAAGGAAAGCATAATTGAATGTGTGTCTGGCTAGGAATGGAATGAAGCCAGTAATGGTGTGGTATGTGCCATTAATAAGAGCTCACCTCTCCTGGGAAACTTTGAGTCACTTTGAGCACAATCTCGGAATTTTCCCAGATAATGATAAGCAAATTAGGTATTAGTCTTCTAACTGATTTCATTGACTGAGCACTAGTGCAATGGGATATTAAATTGCCATGCATACAGATTGAATGCCAAGAAAAAGTCCTTGGGTGAAGAATCACACAGGAATAATAGGAAATGATTGACATGTTATGGAATGGTTATCCCAAGTTAATTTGGACAGTTCACCAACAGCATCCACTATAATCAATGTATATCAAGGACCCTTAGGATCATATGAGGGATCATGATATATAATGTTTTGAAATCTAACTCTCTGACTACATTGTATTTTAAATTGTTGGAACAACCTCTGACTCTAATATAGACTAGAGCTATATGTAACCATTTTATTAATCATATTTCAGTTTAAATTCTCTTTACTGTCCAATTTTTTATTTCTTTTCTTGTTTCATTATGAATATATTAGGCTGAAAGCATGAAACATTTGGTTTGTTTATATAAGTACTCTGAATCAAGATCTGCCAATTCTCATCTTGGTGCTCTCTTTGTGGAAGGTCTCATTTATATCAGTAGGTGAATTTATGTGCCCTTTAATAGTCTCACAATGTCCTGGATATCATTTTGCTTAGACTCTGCTTGAAAAGCATCTGGTGACTTTTTATTTTGTTTAACTCTGTTCTATTATTATTATGTGCAGTAACTTTCCACTACGCCTCTGTGCCCTCTACCCTCCAAGTACCTATTATGTCTTGTGCAGACAAACTATTTTTTTCTCATACATAGGCAGCAGATGTGATTAGAGGGAAATCTAATTTATCTGGAGTTCTCCAAAAATGGAAGGAAATTACTTCACAGCAATATTTGAAATGCATTCATCACAGGCACACAGACATTCTAACACTAGCAGATGAAGGCTTTGTTATCTCTATGTGGTCTGTTTTGAAAGCCTTTCTAATGGTCTATATAAATTCACTTATTTTTCTGTTTCTCCATTGTGTTTAGAAAACAAGACAAATGTGTTGGATGGGAATTGGGTTAGGGAGTTCAGACCAATATCAATTCTTTTAGTGATTAACTGTACTACTAATTTGTGTATCAACAACCACAGTATTATTTTTTATGCTTATATAAGAAGTCTGTGTTGGACAAGATGTAAAAATGCTTTCCTATATTATTTCTCTTGTTGGAAAATACATTTATATTTGATGTTATTTGTACTTGTAAATTTACTTAGAACTCAGGGGATATTGGGCTGGAGAGATAGTACTGTGGGCAGAGTACTTGGCTTGCACTCAGTCAAACCGAGTTTGAGTTCCTGTACCCCATACTGACTCTAAATCCCGTCAAAAGGGATCCCTGAGTGCAGAGTCAGATTTAATTCTTGAGCACTGCTGAGTGTAGCCTCAAAACAAAACAAAAATAAGAACATCAAGATGATTGCCTATTGTAATATATATAAAATATCTTTGTTCTATACATTTTAGTCATTATAAAATCATCATACTTGATAAATACTTATATATATATATACACATAAACCAAAATTTAAAATCTCAAGTAGTTAAGCAGAAAGATACAAAAGAATACAGAGAAAGATTTTTACATATTAGAAGTTTTACATTTTTACTAGATCTTGTAATTTGGGAAGGGAGAAACTAGGATATAAACATATATTTATATGTAAATATATATAGGATATAAATATATATTTATATCTGATATAAATATATATTTATGTTAATATAAATAAAATTAGATTTAAAATTTAATATAGAATGAAATAAAAAAATACAAGGAATTCTGTGAAAAGGTATATAGATTTATGTTTTAGTGGTATACAGTACAGTATATGTGGCTGTGTGTGCTGTTTTTTACAATGTATATGTAAACTTATATAATGATATATCATAATATTAAGTCAAGAATACATAATGGATTGCTTCTTCCTGGTGCTCTGAGTAAGCACCATGAATATGCACTGATGTAGAGAGATAGCTATCTCTGAACTTTTTAGACAAAATAATATGAGCCTCATGCTATTTTCTGATCTGTAAATAAAAATATATCTATTACTATATTTTAGTTTGGTATCAATACGAGACTACGTGCTGATTTTAATATAAGTGTATTGCTATTTGCATTCTTCAAATTCTCCTCCTCCTCATTCCCATTTCCTTCTCTGTCACAATCTTATTTTCTTCCTAGGTCACCCTGATGTTATCCAAGAACTTTTAGGGCAACACTTAATGGTACTCAGGGACCACAAGTACTATACCTAGTGATGCTTCTAGGGGTCATGTGGTGCCAGTGATCAAATCAGAGACAGCCACACACAATCCAGGCACCCTAATCTAGGAATTATCTCTAAAACACAAGTAATATTTTCTATAGACTCAATATTTTCAATTCTTATAACTAATAGAATATTTTATAAACAAATATGATATATTGAAATGAAAAAGCATACCAATATTGGGGGCTAATGTAATTACATAGACACCATACTTTCAGACTTTGAGAGTACAAAGAACATATTGTCATTCATAAGCATTAAGAGGTAGGAAATAAATGTCTTTAGTGAAGAGATATTTATATACCTGAGAATATAATCTGGCACTATGTATTTATTGTTATATTTTGCCTTTCATAAAGAAGTGTCTCAGAATGTTATGGAAAATGGAAATAAATGAGTGCTCATAAAAATAATATTGCAAGGCAATTGTGATATCTGATGTCGAGCATATTTACAGTTTGTGATATTTAACCATAGTTGGATTCTTTTAAAGGTGCATGTAAAACTTTCAGAAACATGTAATTTTTATAGATTCAGTGGTTAAGAATCAAGTGACAGCATTCTCCATTTATATTTAATTACTACGCAATAAGTTTCATTGCCAATTTTACTTTTGATTTAATAGATTTCATTGTAAGTTTTACTTAGTATACAATTTTGTAATGTCTTCTTAATGGTTTAAAAAATTACATTCAGGGGATGATACAGAGAAGCAATGAAATGAGAAAACAGAGAAGATAGAAAAATTCTGGTTATCTTGATTTTCCTAGCATCAAAAAACAGCATCAGTGTCAGTGTATATTCTGTTTCTCAAAACTATATCTATAATATTAAAAAAACCCACAAAATTGGTTATATATACATTAAAAATAAACTGGGTTATAATATAAGAAATAACTTCTATAAAATAAAAATGTACATTAAAAACTCCCATTGCTACTTTTTATATAAGAATTTGCTTTTACAATTACTTTACTTTGACAGAACTGAATAATAAATCTAGTCAAATGAATAGAAAATGCAGGCATGGGGGAAATATGTCATGTATTTATTTACTTAAACACATACTTTTTCATAGGGCAGCTAGAAAAGACCAAGCTTGGTATTAAATATGATCTACCTGTCAAAAGGAGAATAACACCAGTCTCCGTAGGACTCCCCAGGATTGCAGACAAGGAGATGGGCCCTTACATACAATTATTAACACTCCCTATAAATCCTCAAAATCCGATTCTGTTGATATATGTCATGGCAGAAATAGCTTAGAACAAGAAGTGACAAGAAATGCTGTTCCTGTCAGTGGCAGAGATACTGCCATCCACATTAAATCAGGGCCAGATGGAGTCACTAAGATCTCTAAGTTCATAATGCTGAGACTTCCTGTCTGCCACTGTTACAACTTTATCTGAGCTATGCATTGCCCACTAACGTTTTGAGGACACTGCCTCTGAGATCAGTGTCGCCAAATGTTCCTATTTCAATTTGGGCATCTAGAAATGCTTTTTTGTTGTTTTGTTGTTGTTTATATAAACTTCTGAGAGTCTTCTATGTCCTTGAGCAAGTAATTTAGGCTTACTTATCTGTAGATTTATCACTGAGGAGACAAGAAGTAGAATATCTGCTTTGTTCTATGTCAGCCATATTCAAAACATACAAACTATATTGTTTACCATCTAATGGAACTACAAATTCATTTGTCAGAGGAAAGCTAATAACATTTAGTAATATTATTTTTATACCACTGTGTACCTATCCCGAAATATATGATTTTGGTCATGACACCTATGGCTGTTCTTTACTGTTGTAATGTGATGAGGAAAGTTCAGGTTGTCAGAAACAGCTTTAGGACATGAGATAATCATCTCTTGTCTCTAGTGGTGGTGATTTATACTGACTAGAGAGAAGGCACATTAAAATAGTAGGCAATTTTCTTTTTCTCACAGCCAAGGTAGAATTCACAAGTCACCATGTAAGAAATCTCCAAACAATAGAATGTTGTGGTTGAAAAGGAAGAGACTGAGGGAAGCTGTGGGAAGACAAAACATGATAGGGTTTAGTTAGTTTTTCTCCTGCCAAAGAGAAGGAAACCACAACTGAAGATTATGAACCACGCAGTGAATGCTAAGCAGAACATGTGATTTGCAATCAAGATCAGCCTGAGCAGACAACATGCTGTCCAACATGACAGGATTTCAGTTATTGATGCTAAATCTGGAACTAGGATGGGGGAAAAAAAACCCACCAGACGCACTCCCTAAGAACCCTAAAGCTTTTCTCTTGTGACTGCAGAAAACAGTATCAAAATGCCCTCTGCGTTGGCTTGGCCCTGCACCTTTCAGTCTTATAAGAACTTTGAATAGGCCTATGTATTATAATATAGAAAACATTAAATGCAGTGTTTAGAATGAATCTTTTTTAGAAACCTCTGGACTTTGGATATGGATGTGACCTCTGTAGGAGGAACTAGTACCAGGCGGCACAAGGGAGGAGATGGGAGAAATAAAAGATGTGGACTTGAGAAGGGAGAGCCAAGGGAGGCATAACATGGATGCTGATGTGGGATATGCTTGAAGTGCATGTGTAAGTAGACAGTAAGCATGGTTGAAAGTGCATTTCAATGATTTTACGACACCGTTAGGAAAGATGTCATTTTCTGCTCTTCATCACTTCTCTTTTTATTTCAATTTTTTTGCCAGTCAGGTATGAAAGCCCAAGGTGCTTTGGTACTAACATAAGTACTTTTGATTTATTGTCTGAAGCTGGATTTTCAAGTCTAAAAGCATTTGCTCTCTCCTAGCACCATTTACTATTTGGAATAGTAAGCTCACAGTCTTGCGAATTCTTTTCCAAGTTCCAGATGAACAACTTTGACACCTTCTCTACTTTGCAAGGAAATTGGAAAAATTTAACACAAAATGAAATAGGGGCAGGACATATACTGAATATTTGGAATAAAAGGCGGTGAGAAGAAACATATAATGTGGAGTTTTGCAGAGGGAGGTCTGTATAATGAGAAGATAATCTACATGCCTGGTGAGATGGAAGAACCCAGAATCTGCTAACAAGGGTGTACTCACTTATATAAATCAAGTTTTATGCTAGGAAGAAACCCATAGTTTAAGTTGACACTTTACATTTTTGAGAGGGATGTTGTTAATATAAATACGATTTTGTTCCTATTATAAGAGTTGAGAATTTTTGTTGATGTTAGTTCTGAGGTATAAAGCACTATTTTCCTGAGAACCTATATTGATAGGTTTAGTTCTCAGAACTATAGAAAGAGGTGCATTTAAGTCTTATAAGCACTGCGAAGTTTAAAACTAATGACTTTTTTTTGTTTTGCATTTAGGGGGACTTCCAAGGGTATGGATGTGCTCCAGGTGCTCTTTGAGTCAAACAGATAAATAGTTGAAAGAGTTCAAAGCCAACTTTTATTTTCATTTTCTATTCTTTTTTTAATCACATTTGATCTATCAGTTTTATCATTGAGTATGTTTTTGAAACATGAATAAAGTTTTTGAAATGAGGCTTTCAGAAATAATACATATGTAATATATAATATATGTAATACTAAGTATCATAAAAATAGAGAAATAGGGGACAGAGATTTACAGAGGTATGACATTTACATAGCATGTATTTGACTCATTTGAATTTCATCACATGTGTGATTTTGTAGAATGCCAGGTATGACTTAAAAATTCAGAGTACTGGGCCAGAGAGATAGCATGGCGGTAAAGCAATTGCCTTGCATGAAGAAAGATGGTGGTTCTAATCATGGCATCCCATATGGTCCCCTGAGCCTGCCAGGAGCAATTTCTGAGTATGGAGCCAGTAGTAACTCTTGAGCACTGCTGGGTGTGACCCAAAAACCTAAAAAAAAAACAAAATTCAGAGTATTGAAGCAAAAGTAAATGTATATGTCTCTTAGCAAAGTGTAATTTAATTTTTAAAATAATTACGGTGTTTAAATAAATATATTAAGAAATTATTTTTTCTATAAATGAAAAAATATCATAGTGATACAGTATGGATAAAGGGATACTTTTGAGTAAGTATGCTAAAGTTTTTACTCTGGGTGTTTACTGTTTTTAATGTCAATATAGCAACTATATTCAGTGTTTTAAAGGATATGCTTATGTGTATAATATGTGTCTAATATAACAAATAAATTTATATTTATAAGTACTCAAACTTTCATGTATACTTTATTAATATTATCCTTTATATTAGGCATTTAGAAATACAACTTTTTGGATATTTTCACTTGAAAATAAAATACTCAGTATAGCCCAATTTCTGGTAATAGTAAATTTAACCAGAATATATTGTCTTAATTTAGGGCATTGCATATATTAATTTAAATCACAGTTGAATAATTTACTTATGATATGATCTTGGGAAAATAAATAAATCATTCTCACCCACTGATATTTGAGTTGCTAAAATAGAATTAAATAGAGTAGTTCAATCCAATGATTTAATAATGTTTAGAATAGGGGTCCGGGAGATAGCATGGAGGTAAGGCTTTCATGCAAAAGGTCATCGGTTCGAATCCCGGTGCCCCATATGGTCCCCCGTGCCTGCCAGGAGCAATTTCTGAGCATGGAGTAACCCCTGAGCGCTGCCGGGTGTGACCCAAAAGAAATAATGCTTAGAATAGTGGTAAATGTACACTGGTGAAGGGTGCTATATATTGTTTGACTGAAACTCAATTATAAACAACTTTGTAACCATGGTGTTTAAATAAAATAATTAATAAAAATAAAGTATCTATGCACTATACATTGGACAAAAGTCTAATTTTCAAAATATGTAAAGCATTTACAAAACTCAGTAACACAACAAAAAATTATCCCATGACAAATTTCAGAGAAGTTTTCAACAAACACTTCCTTAAGAAGACATATAAATGTCCCAATAGCACATAACATATTTGTCATCAATGATTATCAAGGAAATTCAAATGAAAATATGAGATATCATCTCACACCAGTGAGAATGACCTACTTCAATTTTTATAGAAGCAAACAGTGTATTCGGGAATTGTGAACAAAAAGGGATCCTCATTTTTTTTTTTTTGGTTTTTGTTTTTGGGCCACAGCAGTTGATGTTCAGGGGTTACTCCTGGTTATGTATGCACTCAGAAATTGTTCCTGGCCTGGGGAACCTTAAGGGATGCCCGGGCATCAAACCACAGTTCGTCCTAGGTCATCTATGTGCAAGGCAAAATGTCCTACGCTGAGCCACCACTTCAGCCCTCCTCATTTACTCTTGGTAGGACTGTTATCTGGCCCAAGATCTATAAGAAACAATGTGGACTCTAAGAAAATTTTAAAATTTCACTTCCATGTTACCTGGGAATTCTCTTTCTGAACTTTTATCTTTGAATACTAAGGCAGTATTTTGTAATGATATTACTATACCTGTGTTCATAGCAGCATTATTCACAATACATAAGGAAAGATAACAATCCAGTGACATATGAATTTATATTAAAATTGTGATATAATGTATGCTTTATGATGTGATGCATATAGACTTGTATGTGCACATAATTTGGAACTAGATTCTATATAAGGATGGTAGCTTGAAACATAGGAATGTTAAAGGTGAAAACTACTTTGTTAATCATCAATGTTTGAGAATATATATAATTTTGTATATATTTATATATAATTTTGTATATATTTATTTATTTTGGGGGGTCACACTCAGCAGTGCTCAGGGGTTACTCCTGGTTCTTTGCTCAGAAATAGCTCCTGCAGGCTTGGAGGACCATATGGGATGCCTGGATTCGAAACACCATCCTTCTGCATGCAAGGAAAATGCCGTACCTCCATGGTATCTATCCGACCCATAACCTTGTATTTATTTTTTAAAAGAAAATCTAATCAGGAAACTTGTTCTTTATTTCTACTAAATAATTTTTGAATCCACCATCTAGAATCACCCACACAATTCCCTATTCCTTACTAAAACCCAAATATTACCCTATAGATAGTACAGGTTTGGATTTAATAGCATAGTAAATTGGTGTCTAAGCATTCATATCAGATTCATAATTCATGTCTTC
>PVKC010041953.1:0-12041 GCA_004027635.1 Crocidura indochinensis
TCTAGTCCAACCTCTATGGAAAGCAATATGGAGATTCCTCCAAAATCTGGAAATTGAGCTCCCATTTGACCCAGCTATTCCACTTCTAGGGATATATCCTAAGAACACAAGAATACAATACAAAAATCCCTTCCTCACACCTATATTTCACAGACTTTCATGGTCTGATTTCTGACCACCTCCCTGCTAAGACCATCTGAAATTATGTCTCTCTTTTTCTGTGATCCATATAGGTGGCTTTTTAGTTTGAGGATTAGGTCCCTCTTTGCCTCCCTCACATTATAATAATAATTATTATAATAATGCCTTCCAGAACATTCTTCCTGGAACACTCCTAAACCACTGAATCTTTCTCAGTTTTCAGACCCTTTGCTCAATGATATTTCTATCTTCTATGAACAACCCAACCCAAAACCAAGTCCCTCACCCTCCATTCTCCATGGCAATACTTAATTAATACTTTTATGGAGCATTAATAACTACTTTGATCTATTATTTAGTCCTTCAAATTGTTTTTTATGTCCACTCCAACCTACCCCTCTGAAATCTAAGTTCATTGACCATAGAGGCACTTTCCTGCGGCAGATCATAAGCAGGCTCCTAAAAATTCTGTGATTTTAATCAGATAAATTAAACTAATTAAAAACTTCAGTTGTCTCCAGATATTACACACTGTAGATCAAAGTCCTTGGCAGACATGATCACTGCTCACCCATCTAGGCCCTTGCCCTAACATCATTCTCTCTAACATCTTTCTCTACAGCAGTGCTGCAGACAGAGCAATCAGTCAGCAGCCTCTCAATGGAGCATCTTTTCTCAGGATAGTACTTAGACTTGGAATAGTTTTCTTATGACCTTATTCTCCTTGAAAACTCTGGCATTATCCATTATCGCCTCCATCCTTTCAACCATCCCAAGGGATTTAGCTCATAGCTGCTCCACCATAGCACAGCTCCCTCTTTGGAGCTATTTGTGACTCTTCAATTCCTCTCTCCTTTGGATTTTTGCATGCCTCAGGCTATATTATTTGTTACAGTCTCACTGAAATCTAGCACCTTATATATCCATAATTGGTGCTCAGAAGACCCTGTCAAATAAGGAAATGAACAAATGCATATAGCTCGCTGGATGGTTCTTAGAATAGCTGTATTAGATTACTCACTTCGAGTCTCACCGAAGTCAATATGTTGATAATTTTAGATGAGAAATTCAATACAGCATAGAAGGTGAATTAGCATGATGTAAGCCATGGTACTAAAATTATATGTAATAGCATAATTATACCTAGTATCAGATAATTAGATGTGCTAAATGACTTTAAAAGGCTTTAGGTACATTTCACTAATGGTTAATTCTTGGTAATCTTGGGCTTTTTTAATATCGCCAATTGACATGGAACTTGGTGGCCATCCATTTCGGTTGTAATGGCCTTCTATTCCACGACATGTTTTTTTTCTCCCTAATGGTGCAGAAAAAAATATTCCTCTATGTGCCCATCATAGTGGACAGCACCAACCCAATGCAACTGGAAGATAAGCTCCCTGGTCTTCCATTTTCCTGCTAGGCAAATGTGTTCAAGTAGGTACATTTGTTTCAGCCCAGAAACACTAGGTTTCAAATTATTCTGACCTTAATCTCTTTACTTCTGTGCTGGGTATCAACTCCATCCAACAATAACAACTTAGAGGTACCTTAAGAGGTCAAATCTCTGGCTCTCAGTCACCTTCTATGAACATGGTAGAACATCTCAAACACAGAGCAGTGATTGTCTTAGAGGAGGTAGGTTCAATTGATATTGAAAGTAAGAAGTTTTGCTTAGAGCCTGTGTTTTATCAGCAATTTTGAAGCTTCAGGATAAAGATGGTCTTGCATTTAAAATATTAGAGAAGGTTCTGAACACACTAATATTATCAGTTCCGACCTGTCAAGGTATTTTTCTTGTTGCAACTCAAATCACATCTCTATTACCATTCTCCATTAGGAAAACAGAACTCAATGCAAATGATTCTAATATCCTTAAATTAGGGACTAGTTACAGAGAAGGGCAAAATCAAAACTGCTTATGACATATGTCAGGGATTTCTGGGGAGTCTTTTACCTTTCCATGTAAAAGTGATAGATGATGAGTGTTTCTCATGAGACCCTGGAGAAGCCCAAGACAATGACAGGAGCTATAAAGGATTACAGTCACATTCTAGAAATGCTGCACAAAAGAGGGAAGAATAATACTACCTCCCAGGGGACTCAGTCCATGCAGAGATGAGGATGAGAGAGAGAGACAAGAGAATCATCACAAAGTTCCACAATTCTGATGGCCATATCCACCCCCCACACTTCATTCTGAACTTTCCCTATTTCCAAGCTATCCTTCATCACCATATGGTTCTGAAGGTCTGTCTTTGAGAACCAGCAGCCTAGAAACATACACTTTAAATTGAATATCCCTTTAATGTCCCTTTTGTGATCTTTGTGATTCAGATTGCTTACATAGGACAAGGGTCACCAATTACTCTGTCCCTAGAGCTAGATTGTAGAATGCCAGGAAATTGCTTTCAGTGATACTGCAAATTAAAAACCAGAATCACCGAACCTCAAAAGACATTGATTATCCAACCTGCTACAGGAGAAGAGGTCAGATACCTCCCATATTAACTCCCCTATCTTGAAATTCAGGAAAGCTTTGTCTTTCTTTTAGGTAACAAGCACACCTTATTTCTTATGGAGATAAATCGCCTCAACACCTTGTCTCTACTTTTATTGAACAATGATTGCATTCATAATCATTCTTCCTTTTATCCTTCATTTTTAAAATCAGAAAAAACTGGAGAAAAAAATCATAATCTCGATACCTTTTTGTGGAGAGCCACATCCAGTCATACTCAATGTTTACTCTTGACTCTATGCTTACTGATCACTCCTGCAGGGCTCTGGGAATCTTCTGTAGAGCCAGGGATCAAACCGAGGTTGTCACATGCCAGGCAAGTGCCCTATTCTCTGTACTATTGTTCCAGGAATGATGTATAGTTCTAAAGCAAAATTTCCCAATGCACAGTCTTAGTTAAAAAGATGATGACATCAGGCATTCCAAGTTATTGAGCTTCTACATGTATTCCATTATAGAGTCATACCCACCTTTCTGCTTATTGAGTTTCCTGGAATAATATTGACAATCTCTCAAAAAAAGTCTGTTACAGTTTTTTGTTTCATTTCCCCTATATAGAAATGATTTTTCATTTCTTCAAATATTTTGGATAAGCTAGTTGTGCTCATTCTCTATGCTTTCTCCTACTTAACTCCTTTGATGAAAGCCACCGAAACAACATACATGTGTTCAGCCATCTACAAATGCACTGATATTTTTATCTGAAATCTTTATTAGTCTCCTCATTTGAATCTCAGCAATGAAATTCATCCCCCAGAAAATTTAAAATAATGGGCACTTGAACTATATTGGTGTCCAGTTATAAATATTATCACTGATAACTCCTTACACATGTATTTCCTGATTTTTCAACCTTAATTGTTCCCTGCAATGAGTCCTATTTCTATGCTGGACACTAGTGTTGCAGTCCACATAAATTAGTATCAGACGCCCTAAATCAAGTGTCTAGCCAGGTCAGGCCTATCTACTGAGCCTCACACAATATTTAGTCACTTTCTCTTAAATGTACAATGCATAGTACATTTTGTACTCAAGTACATAGTACAATGCATATCTCTAATAAACCCTGACTTCATTGTATTAATCTGTGTCTTCTGTTCCTAGTATTTATGCCCAAATCATCCAAGTCATTCTGAACTTCTCCGATAACCCAATGAAACTCTATTCAAAATATGCATGTGCAGGTCCTCTCTCATAATCCAAGTTATCATTGTCTATCATTAACTACAGTGTTCAGTAGCTTCCTAATGGACCATATTACTCTCCAATACCCTCTACATTGCTTTTCTCCCATATGTAAGTCAATAATGTTGCCCCTTGATCAAAATGCCTTACCTACTTCCCATAAGACTCAGAGTTAAAGCAAAATGACTTCCCTTGGTTTGCAAATATCTAATATGACATAACCTCACCAAGTCTCCTGTCTTCTCACTTCCACACTTCACCTTGCTCTGACTATGGTCACGCTAGATTTCTTTATGTTGCTAGAACATTCCAAGTCACCCTCAAATTTCTGAACTTTTCCCCTCCAACTCTTGTCCTTGAAAAGGGGCCAATAACTCACTCTTACTTCTCTCTCATTTCAGCTTAAGGATTCTCTTATTTTAAAAAAATCCTACCTTTATAATTTGACTATCATTTCACCTTATTTTCTCCATGGTAGTTACCACCTTTTCACTAATCTTATTTGAAACTCTTTAATGACTGCAAGTTCCATGAGGTTAAGTAAAATGCCCTAATGTGCTCCCCGTTGCTACTCCAAGCATGAATATCAGTGCTCAGTACCAAATATGTATTTTAAAATATTTTTGAGTGACTGAAACTTGGAGGAATGATCACTGTTGAATGGCAAATGTATAATTGCAACACAAAACCAACTACAGTAATGTTCTGTGTGTCTGATCTTTTCTGGCAGGAAAAATTCAAGGACAATCCACACCCAAGGAATCACCACTAGATCTAGATAGAATTGTAGGTTCATGTGAAGTGGCTTAAAGTACTAGTTTTCTGTCAAATTTACCTAGATTCAATCTGACCTTGCCACTTACAAGTCTGACTTTGGAGGTTAGAGAGATAGTACATCGGGTGTTTGCCTTGCACTCAACTGATTCTCATTCAATCCTCTGCACCTTATATGGTTTTTGAAGCCCACCAGAAATGATTCCTTCAGTACCACAGAGTGTGCTCTCCACCCCCAAAAATGTTTGATTTTTGTCAAGTCTCTTGACCTGAGAATTCTTTTTTTGTTCCTTTTTTTCTGGCAATGAAAAATATTAATGCCTAGTCTCTAGACTTAAGGGATTGCCCAGAGGAGTTAATATTTATTTTGAGATGGGGCCAAACACAAGATCCTCCATGCTTCAGTGCTTGGTCTCACCTGTTAGATAAGCAAAATCTACAGGTGATCAGGGAAATGAGTCAGAAGAGGAAGGGAAGCAGATTGTGGTCCATGAAAAGTAAAATATTTTGCTCTTTTAACATTGGAGAACAGGGAGCCAAAAGGAAAGCAGAAATACAAAGGAAACCAGTTTAAGATGAAGAAATGATTGTTGTAGCCAGGCTATGGAGTACTTCCAATGATAGCATTAATGGTAAACTGTCCAGAGACACCAAGAAGAAACTAATTTGTTCCCAGTTGCAGAAGTCATAATTGGAATGAACGAATTCGAGTCTGTGTGAAGAAAGACAACCCTTTATAGCCTCTACTATAGCATGAAATTTGGAAGGAGACCAATCTGTCTCCCAGACACAACTCTCCAAAATGCTAGCAAGTGATTTCATCTACTACCTTGGTCTCACCTGCTTCCTGGAGGCAAATGGAGGCCGGCACTGCAGAGGTAGTGTAAATGAGATGATTGATATAGCAAGCTTAGCCAGTTCTCATCTATGGGAAGAATCTCTTTTTTTCTGGATGATTTACAGACATTTTTAAATAGGTGCAAAAGGACCTGCATCTACTCAGATGAAAAAGGATTCTTATATTTTTGTTCTTAGGTTCCTGCATCAGCTGGCTTCTTAATGGCAAGTTAAGAGAATCTTCTGTGATTGCTTAAGAAATTCATCCTATCTACCTAGTTCATAAACTAGGTAGATAAACTTCCAAAGAAGCAGGCTTGAGGACTAGTGAGCCAGAATGCTACATGTACTGCTGCTGTAGAAGCCTGCCTTTCTGATGCCAAGGAGAGCAGATTCCACCATTCACATTATCCACATCTGGGAATATCTGGGAAAGTTGAAGTGAGCCTGCATGTGCCACAGCTTTCCTGGAGGGTATAAGCGTCTCATTCATGAAGCAAATCCTATATGGCACCCTTAGATTGGGGATCTAGTGTGATGACAAATAGCAAGGTTAACCTAGGTCAAAGGCTCCCAAAGAGGTCTCAGGAAGGAGACAGTATTTGGAGATGGTTCCCAGCCCTGTGGAAAGTCCCGCAGAGAAGAAAGAGGATGTCTTGTTTCTTTCTTTTCCTTTTTTTCAAAAGAGACTGGGAGACCTGAACAAGCATACATTTCTTCTACCAACAGAAATTAGGGATTTGGGGGGAAAGAACTCCAAGGTAAAAAATTTAAACTGCCTTTGAGATTCCTGTAGAATATTCCAAGGAATGTCTGTGAGCAATGATGAGATCTGGATTGAAAGTTCAGGAGTAAACTGGGGAGAAGACCCAGAAGACAAGAAAGCAGAAGTAATGCAAACACATGGAATTGTATGTTCAACTCTTCATGCATGTGTTCATTGTGTGTTCACTTTTCATGCATGACTGTGCATATCTCCTTCATTTTGTTCCTAACAGTTTTTGAAATTTTACTTAAAATTGGTGAAGTAAAAATACATAATGAAGTTCACAAGTCTATTATGTTCAATTTCTTCTAGTGACAAATTTATCTTCCAGTTAGTTCTGAAATGGCCAGGTAATTATTTCATTCGAAAATAAAATAATACCTCATGTGTGAATTATTTAATTTGGAATTGGAATTGCTTACTGTTTGATTAAGTTCATTAAAATTTGGATTATAATTTAATTCAGGATTTATTAATTCATTTTGTTCCATTATTATAATGATCAGCATTATTTAAAATTGTTTGATGATCGAGAATATTTTTTTAGCCTTAATGAAAAAAACACTGATTAAAAATTGTCTTGATTGGAGTTGTTGAGATAATCCAAAATGCTGAAACATTGGTTTATACTTTTCTTTCTTTTTTTTTTTTTTTGGTTTTTTTGGGTCACACCTGGCAGTGCTCAGGGGTTACTCCTGGCTCCATGCTCAGAAATTGCTCCTGGCAGGCACCAGGGGACCATATGGGGCACCGGGATTCGAACCGATGACCTTTTGCATGAAAGGTAAACGCTTTACCTCCATGCTATCTCCCGGGCCCCGGTTTATACTTTTCATATGAGAGTCATGGGATCAATCCTAGGCATCACATAGTCCTCAAACCACCAAGCCAAGAGTAGTCCTGAACATTGTTTTGTGTGACCTAAAATCAAAAATAATAAAGTAAAATGTAAACCTAGCTTGATATGTCAAGAGACATTACATACAGTTTTTATGTCCAATATTCAAATTATATGCTAAATTGTCTTATAACAAATGAATTTTAGAAGACCATATTTTTCTTCAAAATTGACAGGAATTTGAGAGACGAGCTACTGCCTACTTCTTTCTCAGCTCCAACTTCATGCACCAGCATAGCAGGTGTCTCTCAGCAGAGGCACACAAGAACAAAGTGCCCAACACCTAGGACAAACTCCAGGTGCAATGAGATGGGGATGCACCCACACTGGCGAGGCAAGGTGGCACAGCAACCAGGACCCTAGAATCTGCCTCAGTGCTAGAGTCTGCCCAGAAACCTCCAGGGTGTAGGAAACTTGACACTAGGTCACTCCCACGTCTTGGATCAAAGGCTTTTAAATTCCAAAAGCATCCAGATTATACAAAGCAAAGAATCTGGTGAAACAGTTCTGGTTTAGCAAAGCTAACCTACCTCCACTGTAAGAAGGTTGACTCAGATCATTTACATTTCATGAATTATCTCTCTGCGTAGAATACTAATAAACACTGAACTACAAAACTAAAATTCCCTTTGGGATATAATTTTCATGATTTTGACTATAAGCAGTTTTTTATGTTTTTTTTTTGGGGGGGGGAAGTTTGGAGGAAAGGAAACTTTTTGTTTGGGGGCTATCATACCCATCAGAGTTCAATGGATACCCCTCAGTAGTGTTCAAGAGACAGTATGGTGTAGGAGATTGGACCCTGAGCTCCTACATGCAAAGCATGAACTCTGGCTAACTGAACTACCTCTCTGACACTATGCAAACAGTTTTTAATAAATAATTTTGGTCATGACACTAGAACAATAGTAGGCTGTTTGCCTATCACATAGCCTACCTGGTCTGATCTCCGGCATCCCATTTGGTTCCCTGAGTTTGCTAGGAAAAATTTATAGAGCACAGAGCCAGGAGTAATCCCTGAGCACCCCCAAGTATGAACCCCCCAATTTTTTTGGTCACATTTTCTTTACGATTTGTACCTAATGTTGTATTCAAATATTAATATTACTTGTATTTGACTATTTCATTTAATAGCCTAGTCTTTAAGCAGCTGAGGAAGATTTAAACTAAGATCGTGTTGGATTGCTGTATGATAAAGAAACCATTATTCCTTAGACAAGCTCCAGATGCTTTAGGGAGGTGGGTCTTACAGTCCCAGACCCCTCCCCTTTCCTCTTCAATTCTACCTTTGTTATGAGAGTGCCTTATTCATCACCCATCTCTGTCCTTTTTCCATATTTTAACCTCAGATTCTCTCAAAATTTATTTTCCCCTTTTTCACTCAGTAAACTAATAGACTAGCAAGGGAGAAAAATAACTTTCTTTCAAAGTCACTTTTTCCTTGAAGTCCTTGAGTGGGATTTTTTTAAATAATCTATCACTTTCTTCTTTGTAAATGAGGCTGAGGGGGTCAAAGTCGTTTGTCCATAAGGAGAAAAAAGCTAAAACTTCAAAGACCAGTTTATCCTTAGAAACACATGAGATGTCCTGTTCTCGTCTAAGTTTGAAATTACTTCTTCACCCCCTTTATTATACAACAAAGCAATCATATTAATAAATTATAACTTCTACACGGGACTATTTTTGGTATAATGAAGAATAATAGTTTTTTTATTTTACATATCATACAATCTACATTTAAACATATATCTGTTATGAGTAGGCAAATAATAGGTATAAGAATTGACGGCTAAGTAGCAGTGTAAGTAAATAAAAAAGTAAATGAAATGTCAGAAATGAAAAGCTATTTGAAGTTATTTATCCACAATTCCTATTTAATACCAATGATCCCTTTCTTTCAAGTTTAGGAAAGATCCTAAAAAGAAATCTCATTTGTGAAACAAAAATATTTGGAATCTTTATACATTGCCTATATATTGAAATTCTAACATTCTTGGAGTTCAGGAACTTGAGATGTACAAATTATAAATCACTGAGAGTTCAAAATCTTCATCTTCTGTATAAGAAACAAAAACTTTAAGTATATAAATAATACTTGAACCTAGATTTTCTGAATTATGTTGCCTTCTACTACTATTAATAAAAAATATATGGCCTGATAACTTAAATATGAAAGTCTTATTGACCAATTTTGGAAGAGGAATTATGTGATTAGTGCATTGGTAGATATGTTTCTTTATCTGTACCAAATTTTGTTATGACTGTAAGATTATTGCCTTGTTGGGCCCGGGAGATAGCATGGAAGTAGGGCATTTGCCTTTCATGCAAAAGGTCATCGGTTCAAATCCTGGTGCCCCATATGGTCCCCCGTGCCTGCCAGGAGCAATTTCTGAGCATGGAGCCAGGAGTAACCCCTGAGCACTGCCGGGTGTGACCCAAAAACCAAAAAAAAAAAATACACACTGTGATATTTACAGAGAAAATTATTTAAATGTTTTAAATTTACTACAAAATGCCATAAATGGTGTTGAGGCAAAGTAGGGGAATCAAACCTTTTCTTATCTAATCAATATTAAAATGAGGAGATATATATTACTTAGAAGCTTATTATAGAGTTCCCTTTGCTTCTGCTATGGATTGAGTTTTTCATAACAAAAATAAAAAATAAAATTTACCACAGATGATGAGCATAGATTCTGCAGTCAAAATGAGGAATGATTTCATTGAAGACTTTCCAGTTATTAGTTTTCCATCTGCAAAATGGATAAAAGTACCTTTGTTATGGGACTGTGCATGTTAAAGAAGTAATACTCCTTTACTCATTAAAACAAAACCTCACATGATAAAAAAATTTTCCCACCAGGTATAAACCCCAAGTTGGATCCTCGGCACTGCATGGGCCCCCAAGCACTTTAGAGTATAACCAGAACACTACTTGAGAGACTAAAATAATCAAGTAAACCAATTTAAAAAACAAAAGCTTCTAGTACATGTTATCATGAACATTTTACTCAAATTTATTATCCTGCTGTCTTCATTTGAAACAATGCCTTGTCTCCATGGCTATCTGTTTCCATCCACACTATCTGCAGTGATTAATAAATACATGTTTTTAAAAAAAAGAAAGACGTGAATATCATTTTCTTAGGTTTGGAGACAGAAAGAACACTCAACTAAAATTTTCAGTTGACAATTAGCAAGAAAGTCAAAAGGTTATATTTCATTGTACAGAAAGGAATGAAAAACATTCTTGATTCTAAGGAGAAATTTGACCATATGATAAAGCAATCTGGGATCTTACACTCCTGAGAAGTGGTTAGATGAGGGGCTTTGGCCTGAAACTTTAAATTGTCTGCAATAACCATGAAGTCTTTCTACATTGATGGATTTTGTGGATTTCCCTCTGTGGTTCTCTTTTTCATCCTCAGTTATTCCCTTAATTAATCCCATTCTTCCTCTCATTGTATTTTTTATCATCCAATGGTGGTGGTGGTGGGGGGGAGGCAGGATATTCTAGGTGGTGTCTCGGGGAACCCAAGTAGTCATACCCCCAGAGGTGATCTCATGTCGCCAATACCAAACCCAGTGAAATTAAGGGAATACACTTGGTGTCAGGGATCAAGTAGTAGTAGGATGTACATACCCCAACACTCCTATTATCTTTGGGAACTTCTTCCTTTCTTTATAAAAAAAGTGGTAGAGGTTACAGTGGTGGCACCAGTGGTAGGGCATTTGCCTTGCATGTGCTAACTTAGGACGGGTCTCACTTCAATCCCTGCTTTCCCATATGGTCCCCCAAGCCAGGAGTAATTTCTGAGCGCATAGCCAGAGTAACCCCTGGTGTCACCAGGTGTGGCCCAAAAAATCAAAATTAAAAAAAAATACTATAAAAAGTGATATATTTAGAGTATATTTAGAGTGAAGGGTAGACCAGAAGGCTTTGTCCATAAGGATTTAGCTTGAGACACAAAAGTTAAGGACAAGATGATTTTACTTACAATAAGAAATCAGTACTTTATTTATAGCTTAGATGACATTCAAATGAAAAGGTCAAGACCCATTGATTTGCACAATGTATTTGAAGGGGGAGGGGGATCAGTATTTTTCCATGTCCTATTTTAAGCACTGGTATATAGGTGGATGTCAAAAAGAAATCTGATATCGTTGACATAGGCATTGATTCAAAAGAACCAGGCTCATAATCCTGTGGACATAGGACAGGGTCTTCAAAATCAAAGCGTTATCTATGAGCACTAATTCTACCTCTTCTTCTTCTCCCTCCACTGTTTTTGCCACCAACTGTGCTCAGATAGGCATGTCCTATTTTTTGTTTGTTTGTTTTTTGGGTCACACCCGACAGTGCTCAAGGGTTACTCCTGGCTCTTGGCTCAGAAATCGCCCCTGGCAGGCACAGAGGACCATATGGGATGCCAGGATTCGAACCACCTTCCTTCTGCATGAAAGGCAAACACCTTACCTCCATGCTATCTCTCCGGCCCCAGGCATGTCCTATTTTAAGGTCTGTGTACTAGTTTATTCTCCACCACAAACACTCACCTTCCAGGTATCTCTCAGGCTCACTTCCCCAGAGTTTGATTAAGTACAACCTTGTGATGTTGTGTCTCCAGAAAACTTATGAATATCGTCAACCACTGCTTAACTTTTGCATTCCTACTCATTGCTTTTCTTTTTTTTTTTTTTTTTTTTTTTTTTTTTTTTTTTTTTTTTTTTTTTTTTTTTTTTTTTTTTTTTTTTTTTTTTTTTTTTTTTTGGTTTTTGGGCCACACCCAGTGACGCTCGGGGGTTACTCCTGGCTATGTGCTCAGAAGTCGCTCCTAACTTGGGGGACCATATGGGAACCGGGGGATAGAACCGCGGTCCGTCCTAGGTAAGCGCAGGCACCTTCCCTCCAGCGCCAC
>PVKC010041954.1:0-12052 GCA_004027635.1 Crocidura indochinensis
CAGGGTGGGGGGAGGGATCTGGAGAGAAGTAAAAAGGTAATCAATGAACAAAACCTATTTAATTCTCATAGCTAGCTGTGCCCCAGGGTCACCTATCCAGGGGCTGATGCCCTCTTGCAAGACCCACTTCCTCTCAGAACAAAGGTCATCATAAGGAACTGGAGCTGGAAATTCAGCCACTCCCTACTGCTACTGTGCCAGCTCACTCAGTGCCCTGGGGATCCAAGCACATCCAGCTTTCAGGGTGACTCAAGGGCACACCCTTCTCCAGCAGGTTACACAAGGTGGCTCAGGTGTTCTTTAGACAGATTTTCAAAATCAACTGGGTCATCAGATGAATTTTATGAATGCTTCACCACCCTGTGCTAATATAGTTTTAATTAGCTGTGAACTCAGAGCTCCTTTCAAATGGTCATCCCTCCCAGGTGCCCCCTGTCAAAATGGGCATCCAAATACTAGCTGTCACCACAACTCACTTTACTGAGCCACAGGGTGGGGAGCTACATACTCATTAAGGCTCTTAAGAGCCTCATCAGGTTGCTTGAACTAAGTGAATCTGTAGAAAGTGCTCAGCCCCAGAACCTGAAATAGAGAATTATTCATCAAATGGACTGAGTTTCCCTTTTAAACCTCTAAGTGGAGCAGCCCTGCCAGTCCTCATGGCTGGAGCCTCAGTTCCTGCTGTGTCCTTCTGACCTATTGTTAGGGAGTGGAGACACATTTAAACAACATTTGGTTGGAGCATGTCTATAATTAACATGCACTTCCTGCAGTGTGGCTGGCCTAGCAGAAGTGGTGTGTCCCTTTTTGTTGGGAGACTGACCTGGCCAGCCCTGTTCTGCTGACAGATTGTCCCCACTGGTTCCACCCTATAAGTGTGCATGGATGTGCTGCTGGTTGTGACTTAAGTGGCTGAGTGGCTGTGGTTGGACTTTTTAAAAACATGGAAGAGTGATAAGTGTAGTGAGTAGGGTGCTTGCTTTGCATCCAGTAGATCTGGGTTCAATCCCCAAAATCCCACCAAGATTGCTCAGGGTGTCCCCTAAGCACCACCAAGAATGATTCCTGAGCCCAGAGCTAGGAATTATTTTTTTTTTTTTTTTTTTTTTTTTTAGGATATGGAATTGCAATTAATTTCATGATCAATATTAACAATAAACAGTAAACATTTCAGTAGAAAGATCTGGAAAATAAACTTAAATATTTACCCTCGAGTCTCTCTTTCACATCCAGTCAAAACCTCGCCATGCTGGTATCATGGTTGTGATTTTTCAGAAGACCAGTTTCTACACAGCTAATTTATACTCATCTTAGTTGGTATCTGTGAGTGCCATTCATCTCTTACCCAAAAAAAGGGTAGGAATTATTAACTTTTAGATCAACACAGGTCAATTTCTTTTTTCTTTTTTTTGTTTTGTTTTGTTTTGTTTTGGGGGTGGTCACACCCCGGCAACACTCAGGGGTTACTCCTGACTCTAAGCTCAGAAATCGCTCCTGGCAGGCTCAGGGGACCATATGGGATGCCAGGATTCGAACCACTGACCTTCTGCATGCAAGGAATGAAATGAAATACCTCCATACTATCTCTCCGGCCCAACACATTCGTTGTTGACAACACATTCATGTGTCAATTTCAAATAGTTGTTATATCTCTCTTGCAAGCCTGTGACCATAACTTCAAATCCCTAGAGTCCCACAAGCACCAAGAGCTAATCTGTCAGCTCTGTTGTCTGGAAGTGATTTCTGGCCACACCACAGTCAGTTCCTTAATACCCCAGAAAGCGCCAAAACTGAATTTATATTTAAGCATCACAGCCATAACGTGTGCCTCAGCTAGTACTCTCGCAAGCTCCACAACTGAATGAACCTCACACATCAGCCGAATGAGCACTACAGCAACAAATGTGTGAGTACCATAACCAGGCATATATGCAACCCCATCATCAACAGTTTCAAAAGACTGAATGGCCATGACGAAACAGAAGTCTTCCATACACCACGAAAGCACCGAGGTGATCATGCAAGGAGTCTATAGTTAATCCCATGACAGTACACTTCAGGGGGGAGAAACCCTGTATCTCCTAGGCCAAGGGAATTCCCTCTATTATCCCCAATAGTTACTGTGCCTATGCAGGGGGGGAAAGAAAAGAAAAGGAAAAAAAAAGCACAAAACAATCATTTTTCTACATATTTATTGATTGATCAATTTTTTGACATCTTTATAGTAGTGTTGAGATTGAAGTTGATGTCTCTGATATTATTTTATTTAACTTTATCTTATCTTTCTCTTTCTTTTTGCACTCCAGTATGAGCTGATTTCAGAACTGAGTCTCTTGTGTGGTGCTCGTCTTTATTGCTGTGGTACTCACTGGATACTTAATTTGATATTTCTTTTCTGTACTGTGGTGGTGTTTCAAATGCCTTTATCATATCCTCTCTCAAACTGAGGTTGAAATTCTCTGGAAGGACTCTACCTATTTTCAGCACATTTGACTTTTTTTCCCCTTATTTTGTACTCCAATCTATTGCTTTTCTTTCCTTCAAACAAAGCCACATAACTCGATTTATCTAGCTCTGCTTCTTAAATAGAGGGGGAGACAGGGGAGGATACCAGGACCAAACAGACATATGATCACTAGTAGTGAGCTGGACAAAATGGGGACCACCTACTCTAGTAGTCCTGGGGGTGATGGTGGGGCATATGGGTTGCAGAAGGGGAAGTGGGATGGAAGGAGAACAAATTTGGTGATGAGTATTCCCTTGATTCAATGTTGATATATACCTAAAATACTACTGTGAGAGATATGTAAGCCATTATGATCAAAATAAAAAAAAAGACTGATGGCAGTAAAGGGAATAGGGAAAAGGCTATTTTTTTATTTCTCTTTTATACTTTCCTTTAGTTCTTTTTGTAATTGACTGAGGTTCTATGATTTCCCATGTACATTATCTCAACAGCACACTCATCACTAATGTACATGCCTCCCTTCTACGAGGATCCCAACAAGCCTTCCTTTCACAGTTCCTGCCACCAACTCAATTGTATGCATCAGTTCTCCTGTTGCATTGCCTTTGTCCCTTTGTGTTCCTCGCTGTGTTGCTTTAAGTAGAGAACGGAGGAAATTAAAATTAAAATCTTTAAGTACAGAAAAAAAATCTCTAAGTACATAATGGAGGAGACAAAATATTAAATGGGATGGGGAGAGAGCTCAAAGGTCTGAACACAGGCTCTGTACACTGGCCGGCACAGTTCATCCTCAGCAATACGTACTCCCCAGCATTGCTGAGACTGACCCAAAACTAGCCAGCCAGGAAAGACTGCATAGAGTCTCCACCACTTACTAGGTTTGGCAAACTTTCTCAGCAACCTGCCTTCTACAATCAGGAAGAGCAGAGGAGTTGAAGCAGAAAATAGTCCTTTGTAAATAGATCTCTTAGGGCTGGAACCATAGTACAGAAGGTAGTGTTCGCCTTGGTGCGCAGCCAACCTAGGTTCAGTCTTTGGCATCCCATATGGTCCTCTGAACACCGCTAAGAGCTATCCTTGAGTGCAGAGCCAGGCATAAGCCCTGAGCAACTCTGAATGTGGCCAGAAACAAAAAAGAAAGGAAAAAAATTCTTCTAAAGCAAATTTATTATTAGGAGATATTTCATTGTTGTGATTCACATTTTCTTGTTGATTAATGTATTGTGCATCTCTGCTAATTTGTTGATTTTCATATTTAGAGATGTCTGTTTAAGGTCTTTGCCCCCATTTTACTTTTTCTAGGATGGGGGCATACTCACCTATGCTCAGGAGTTTTCAATTTCTGTCTCCCTAAAGGAAAAAAAAAAAAAGATTCATGCTCAACATAAAATGCATTGTAGATGTTTTGCACAGAAAACCAGAGGTAGTTTCTTGCCAGTTTTGGTAATACCTCTGAAATATAAGTGATTGCTCCACTTATTTGAGGCATTTTAGTAACATTGTTGGGGAGTCATTGTGTTGGGTTTTTGACCTATCATTAACAGTGTGCCACATAAAAATTGGGGTAAAAATCATGATGTCACAATAAAAACTGGGGTAATCAATACATTAATAAAAATGAAATAGTAGGTATATTGTTTTCCTGTCTGTGGATACAGGTTTTTCCATTTATTTATCTTCTTTCATCTTTTTTAACTATATTTTGTAGTTTCCTTTGTTTTCTTCAAGTTTTCTTCAATTTCCTAATTGATTCTTGTGCATTTTATTCTTTTTGATGCTATTGTAAATGGAATTGTTCCCTAAATTTATTTTTATCCTTAATAATTCAACTTATTTGTGTATTGACTTTGTATCCTACCACTCTGATTAGTTTTCATAATTTTTAATATAACCATTAGAATTTTCATATTATCAATATGCAGACATAATTTTGCTACTTTCTTTTTAATTTGTATGCTTTATATTTCTTATTATTTCCTAACTACTTTTACCATTGCATACAAATCTTGCTGTGTGGGTTTCATAAATGTTTTTATTATATTAATGAAATTTGTTTTTAATTATTTTTCTATTTTTCAGTTTGTTTAGTCTATTATGAAAAGATGCAATTTTTTTTTGGTTTTTGGGTCACACATGGCAGCGCTCAGGGGTTACTCCTGGCTCTACGCTCAGAAATCTCTCCTTGCAGGCTCGGGGGACAACATAGGATGCCGGGATTCGAACCACCGACCTTCTGCACGAAGTCAAAAGCAATACATCCATGCTAAATCTCCAGCCCCAAAAGATGCAAATTTTGTCTAAAGCTTTTTTCCATCAATTGAAATTGCAATGATAGGGTTATTTGTTTGATTTTGTAGGGCCAGGAATCAAATCCTGAACCTTACATATCCAAGGTACATATTCTGCACTGAATCCTCTCCTCAGACTTCATTCCTCCTTCCACTTCTATATGTTAATGTAGCATAGCATATATAGTACTACTCCATTTTCATATATTGAGATATCATTGCACTTCAATGATAAGTTTATTTATGGCATAGAATCTTTTTTTGGGGGGGCCACACCCAGTGACGCTCAGGGATTACTCCTGGCTATGCGTTCAGAAGTCGCTCCTGGCTTGGGGAACCATATGGGGAACCGGGGGATCAAATCGCGGTCCATCCTAGGTTAGCGCAGGCAAGGGAGGCACCTTACCAATAAATTCTTTTCCTTTTCTTTTTTTTTTTTTTTTTTTTTTTGTTTTTGGGGCCACACCCGGTGACGCTCAGGGGTTACTCCTGGCTATTCGCTCAGAAGTCGCTCCTGGCTTGGGGGACCATATGGGGAACCAGGGGATCGAACCTCGGCCCGTGCTAGGTTAGTGCGGGCACCTTACCTCCAGCGCCACTGCCCAGCCCCTGGCATAGAATCTTATTAATATACTATTGAATTTAATTTGCTAGTATTTGAGTAGCATTTTGTTTGGTATTGTTATGTCAATTTTCAAAGAGATAGTTGTCCATGTTACTTGCTGTCTGTGGCTTCAATAACAGTTAATTTTAGCCTTATGGAACAAATTAGGATTTATCTCTTCTTCAAAATATACTAACATTGAGCTGAAGCAGTAGCACAACTAATAAGGCATTTGCCTTGCACAGGGTTGTCCCCAGTTTGATTTCCAGTATCCCATATGCTCCCCTGAGCCTGCCAGGAATGACTTCTAAGTGTGAATCGGGAATAACCCCTGATCTCTGCTGGGTGTGCCCTAAAATAAATAAATAAATAAATAAAATAGAAATAAAATATACTAACAGAATTGGTACAAATTTCTTCTAGGTTATTTGTTGTTATTGTTATTTATGGACCACACGTAATGGTACTCAGGGGTTACTCCTGGCTCTGCACTCAGGCTTGCTCCTGGCAGTGCTCAGGGGAGCATATGGGTTGCCAAAAATTGTACCTGGGTCAGCCACATGCAAGGCAAAATTCCTCTCTGATGTACTATCTTGCTTCCAGATATACAATTTTATTATATAATTATTCATAATACCTACTTAAAATTATTTTATTTTTATAGATTTAGTAGTAATAGTCATACTTCTATTATGGTTTCAATAATTGATTCTTTAATATTTTCTTCTTAGGTCATCTAATTAAACATTTAAAAGTTGATCTTTTATGAGGCCGGAGAGATAAAATGGAGGTAAGGCATTTGCCTTGCAGAAGGATGGTGGTTCAAATCCCGGCATCCCATATGGTCCCCCGAGCCTGCTGGGAGCGATTTCTGAGTGTAGAACCAGGAGTAATCCCTGAACGCTGCCGCCACCAGGTGTGACCCAAAAAACAAACAAACAAACAAAAGTTGGCCTTTTATAAAGAATTCATAGAATTTTATAGAGAATTTTGCTTTCATTGATTTCTCATATTGTTTCTTGCTTTTCACTTCTTTCTTTTACTTACTTTTCTTTTGAGATCACACCGAGCGGTGCTCAGGGATCACTCTGGGCAGGACTCAGAGAACCACATGTGATACTGGAGATCAATCCTGAGTTGGCCACATGCAAGGCAAGAATCTTGTACCATCTCTCCAGCCTATATTGTTTTACTTTTATTTTACTCAGTTCTAATCTTTATTATTTCCTTTCTCCTGCTAGCACTGAAGTCTGCTTGGTCTTTTTACATCATTTCCCTCCATATCAGGTCAGTGCATAAATTCCAGTAATTACTCCACTGGCCATTTATATGCCCAAGTTCCAGCCTGCAGCTGAGATTGTTTGGAGACAATGGTTTTACCACCTTCTTGGATTGTTGATATTGAAATAAATCAATTTTCCCCATTTTTCCCTCATCTTTCAAGTATTGGTTTTCTGGTAGCAAACAAGTTGACCTTATAGACACATCCACAAAGCTCAGTACAATCAATTAGATGAGTGGATAAAGTATATATGCATATACATGTACATATGCATATAAAATATATATGCACATGTATATATATATATCTGTCTGTGTATATATTTATATGTTTGCATATACGCATGTATGTATTTATGTATATATGTATATATATGTGTAGGTATATTATATGTCGGCCAAAGACTTGTTGAACTCACATTCAGAATGAAAAAGTTTTTAGTCAGTTCCTCAGAAACAGTTCCAGCCTTAGCTACCAGGGGGCGTCCTAGGCAAGCATATCATAACTACGGGTGCAAGAAGAGACAAGAGCCTTAGGAATAGAGCTACCAACCTCTCCTGGCAGCATCCTTTTTTGTGGAGAGAGGACACACACCTGGTGTGCCAGGAGTGGGGATGGAAGATCGGGGGTGGCGAGTGCAGTGTTAGGAGGCTATCTCTGGTGTTGCTCATGTGGCTCCCGGGATGTTCAAGGCACTACAGCACCAAACTGGGACACCACATACAAAGCTATGCTCCAGTCCTTTGGGCCATCTCCCCCGCCTTTCCGCACCCTTTCCAATGCTCAGAAATGTTACTGAGTATGGGGACTTTGTGTTTGTTTAATTTTGGTCCACATTCAGAGGCGCTCAGGATTACTGACTCTGTGCTCAGAAACCACTCCTGTCAGGCTCAGAGACCATATGGGATGCAGGCATTGAACCCTGGTCTACGGTGTACAAGGGATATTGGGAATCAAATCCCGGGTGGCCTTGTGCAAGACAAATGCCCTACTGGCTTTGTTATCCTCCATCCCCATGTATGAGGATTTGACCATCAATCTCCCTACATAGTAACTATAATAGTTTGACATATACACATGTGTGTATATATATTTCCCATGAAACTATCCTAAATAGAATCCTGAAACAAATGAAAAAAACTGCAACTACAAATTAAGTCATATGATTAACATCTTAGTTGCCTAATCTAAACAATACACAGTATGACAGAAGTAGAAAAGTTACTCTATTACCAATCATAGTTTTGTTTGTCTTCACAAAATATGATTTCAATTCTTCATTGTAGTCATATAGAATATAAAGTTTTCATTTAAATTTTCAGTTCTGTTTCACCAGACTATCCTTGTTCTTGATTACCCTACACCACCATCCTTTCTCCAGAGCTGTCTCATATTCATTAACTGAAATTGTCTCCAGAAGACACTAAATTTCCTCCTCTGCCAGCCTCTGGTAATCATCCTTCTACTTCCTGTTCCCTTGATTTCTGATACAGAGCCTGTATCTATGTGTTAAGTGTAGAGTCTGCATGCAACATGTGTTATTAACTTATTTCTCTTGACAGAATTTCTCCAAGGGCCATCTGTGTGGTTGTACGTGTCAGAATCCCCTTCCTGTTCTGTTGAAAGATGGGTTGTGCATTCCACAATCCGGAGAGGAAGAGGGATTCTCATGACCCCTGTTGGGTAGGACAAAAGATACAGGCAGTTCCAACAGCAACTTCGATGGAGGAAATAATCCACACACAGTTGGGAAGGAATAGCAAGCCAGGAACTCACACCACAAGCTGTTCACCCACAATCCAGTCACTTCACCGCTTGAAACCACAAGCCTAGATGACACTTCTCTTCTAAGCCTCCAAGAGCAGCCTTCATTGGGAGAAACAAAGCCCACTCCTAAGTGGGGGGGGGGGGGAATTGGATGAGGAGGCAATGGGGAAAACATCTTTTTATTTTACTTTTTTAATAATATCTTTAAACATCATAATTATAGAAATACTTTTAGTTTGATTTGAGTAATAAAAAGGATACCCCCTTCTCCAGTGCAACATTCTCACCACCAATGTCTCCATCTCACTCCTCCCCAATCCCCTGCCTGTATTTGATATAAGCATTCTACTTCTCTCACTTATTAACATTGTCATGACAGCTGTTAATGTATTTATTTCTCTAATTCCACACACCACTCTTTGTGGTGAGCTTGATATGTGAGTGAGCCCTTCTAGCCCTCATTTCTATTGTCTCTGGGCATTTTTACAATAATGTCTTTTATTTCTCATGAAGCCCATAGATGAGTGAGACTATTCTGTGTCTATCTCTCTCCCTCTGACTTATTTCACTCATCATAATAGTTTACATGTCCATTCACATATAGGAAAATTTCATGACTTCATCTCTCCTGATAGCTGCATAATATTCCATTGTGTATATGTACCACAGTTTCTTTAGTCATTCATCTGTTGAAGGGCATCTTGGTTGTTTCCAGATTCTAGATATTGTAAATAATGCTCTATGAATATAGGTGTGAGGAAAGCATTTTTTGTTTGGTTGGTTTTGTTTTTGTGTGTGTGTGTGTGTTTTATTTTGGGGGCCAGCCCAGTGACGCTAAGGGGTTACTACTGGCTATGTGCTCAGAAATTGCTTCTGGCTTGGGGAACATATGGAACACCTGGATCAAACCAAGGTCCATCCTGGGTCAGTCATGTGGAAGGCAAACACCCTACTGCTATGCTATCACTCCAGCCCTATTGATGAGAGTTTTTAATCAAGAATGAGTGTTAAGGGGCCCAGAGAGATAGCACAGCAGTGTTTGCCTTGCAAACAGCCAATCCAGGACCAAAGGTGGTTGGTTCGAATCCTGGTGTCCCATATGGTCCCCCATGCCTGCCAGGAGCTATTTCTGAGCAGACAGCCAAGAGTAACCCCTGAGCACAGCCGGGTGTGGCCCAAAAAAAAACAAAAAAAATTAAAATTAAAATAAAAAAATAAAGAATGGGTGTTAGAAGGTCAGAGAGATAACATAGAGGCAGGGCATTTGCCTTGCACGCAGAAAGATGGTGTTTCAAATCCCAGAATCCCATATGGTCCCCAAGCCTGCCAGGAGCGATATCTGAGCATCGAGCCAGGAGTAACCCCTGAGCACTGCCAGATGTGACCCAACCCCCCCCCAAAAAATGAAAAAGAATGGGTGTTGGACCTTATTGAATGCCTTCTCTGCATCTATTAGATGTAATCTTGTGGTTTTACTTTTTTATTTATTGTTGCTGTTGGTCACATGGTGTATTATGTTGATTTATTTACATATGTTAAACTATCCTTGCTTTCCTGTCCAAATGAAACTTATTGTCGTGGTGTATGACCTTCTTGATGAACCAGAATTTTGTTGAGGAACTTTGCATGTGTTCATCAGGAAAATTCGTCCGTAGTTGGTTTTTTGTTTTTGTTTTTGTTTTTGTTTTGTTGTTTTTTCAGCATCTCTGTCTGGCTTTGGAATCAGGGAAATGTTAGCTTCATAAAAATTATTTCGAACTGTTCCTGTCTCTTCAATTTCATGAAAAAGCTTGAAAAGGATTGGTAGTAGTTCATCTTGGAAAATTTGAAAGAATTCATTAGTGAATCCATCTGGGCCTGGGCTTTTGTTTTTGTTAATAACCATATCAGCTACTGCGTCCTACTGGGGGAACTGTGAACTGTGGGGACTCTCTTTCTCTGCTGTTTTCTTTGCTGAATTCTTGGAGCTCCCCCCAAAGAACAGAGCCCCTACATTTCTTTTTTTATTTGTTTGTTTTTGTCTTTGGGTCACATCCGACAGTGCTAAGGAGTTACTCCTGGCCCTACACTCACAATTGCTCCTGACAGGCTTGGAGGATCATATGGGATACCGGATTCGAACCACCTTCCTTCTGCATATAAGGTAAACGCCCTACTTCCATGCTATCTCTCCGACCCCTCTTACATTTCTTTTTTCAAAGCTAGTATATTTTTGTTGTGTTTCAACAAGGGGTGACAAGGCAGTGTTGAGGTCTCCCACTATTGTTGTGTTACTATTGATGTCTTCTTTCAGGTTTGTCACCAATTATATTAAACATTTTGCCATTGGGTGCATATATGTTTAGGAGTGTAATTTCTTCCTGTTGTGTCACACGCCACTCAAGAAGGGCAGACACCAGAAGTGCTCCTTAGCCTTCCCAGGTGCACTGCATTCCTGAAAAGGAATTTTGCCAAAAAAGGCCTGCCTAAGAGAAGTCAATCAGTTGACCCTTTTGCGTGGAGTGTTTGACATTAATTCTAACGTGGCTGTGACTATATCTCTCTTTATTTTTGACCATTAGAAATCAGGTCTGAGTATTTCTCCTTCTAACAAAGGAGGACAGTATCAAATTCCCAGCAAAAGTTCCTCCACTGACCAGTTCTCTCTGATCTGTGCCACCCTGGCGCCAAGATCATGTTTTTTTCCCCAAAATTCAGTTCAGGATGAAAGCAATTTTCAGTTTTTCTCCAAAACTCTAAAACATTTTTTCTCTTCCCTGAAAATTACTAGTTTTCTCCTGCTTACCCAAAAACTTCCCTGAAAATTACCTAGTTTCTCCTGTTTTACCCAAAACAAAAACTAACCCACAACAAAATTCCTTTTCACCCTCAGTATAGGTTCTTTAATATGCAGATTTTAGCTAGCCCTTTCCATTGTGTTCCTCCAACCAGCTCCCATCTTCTTTGATCCCCCAAGAAAATTACTCTGCATTCCAGAGTTCAACTTTAAAAGTCACTCAGCAGAATTAATAAACTTGTCTTCGTCTTCATAGATGCAAGTCCCCATACATTGTGTGTGGTAATTTATTTCTACAATAATATTCCATTTTTCCGTCTGCTCCATGTCCCACTCTCTCCCGTGAAAGGCTCTCGAAACCCATGAAGAAGAAGCTGTCTAGAGACGCTGGCCGTCGGCAACACTGTTGTATATATTCCTTTATTATTACAAAATGTCCGTTTTTGTACCTTATAACTTTTCTGAGTCTAAAGTTTGTGTCATCTGATATTAATATGCCCACTCCAGCTTTTTATGGGGGTTGTTTGCTTGGGTGATTTTCCTCAAGCCTTTGATTTTTGACTCTATTTTTGTTCTGACTATTCAAATGTATTTCTTGTAGGCAGCACAAGGTTGAATTCAGATTTTTGATCCATTTTGTCACTCTGTGTCTCTTTAACTGATGCATTTAGTTTATTGACATTGAGGAAGATAATTGTCATGGGATTTAGTATCATCTTTGTGTAGAAGTCTGGTCTAACTGTTGGTCTGTTATCTTAAAGTAGGTCTTTTTCTTTTTTTTTTTTTTTTTTTTTTTTTTTTTTTTTTTTTTTTTTTTTTTTTTTTTTTTTTTTTTTTTTTTTTTTTTTTTTTTTTTTTTTTTTTTTTT